>JXCR01098242.1:172482-183458 GCA_002079205.1 Phalaenopsis hybrid cultivar | reverse complement strand
ATATATATATATATTTAGTTTATATGTATAAAAACTAGAAAAATTATTGCTTCAAGACTCCGCCCGGAGTTCAATGAAATCACGTCACATGGAGTTACAAAAACAAATCGGTCTCGTAACACAGGAGAATATTCTTCTCATGTTATTTCATATTATTCAGGTGATATTGTGTTCTGGAAATATTCCTAGTTTTATAATAACACAATAACACATCAATAACACTTGAATAACACACAATAACGTCTGAATAACATGCAATAACACTTGATTAATATGAGAGTAATATTCCTTTATGTTACCAGCAGATTTTATCTGACGTGATTTTATTGGACTCCAACTTCAAATTTTAAGAGTTGAAACCATAGATAGATAAGCCTGCATATTCAATCAGCTTCTTCTTTCGGCCTTTATGATTGATAGGTGACAACAAGTTGATGAGGTTTTATTATGGATCAGCTGTTGCGTGTCCTTTTCACCATCCAAAACATTTTAAAAAGCCTTTATTTTTATCCCACAAATTGGTTTTCCTTTTTAACAAACTTAGTTTAGTAGCTAAATTTATTTTAATTATCCTGCAATATATAGTTTACGGTGGACTGATTCCAAAATTACAGATATTATTATTATTATTATTATTATTATTATTATTTTAGGAGCTTTGTCTTCATATGTGAATGCTGAGGGTTTTTTTTTATTATCCTACATTGTATGGCAACATATGGAGTGAATGAGTTTCAAGCTTGCAAGATTTTTTGTTTGTTTTTTTTTGTCAAGCTTAGTTTGTTATTTAAATTTATTTTAAGTATCCTGCAATGTATAGTCTCTGGTGCATTAATACCAAAACTACATATATTATTATTATTATTATTATTATTATTATGTCTTCAGTCTCCATATGCGATGATTGAAGTTTTAATTTTGTTATTCTAATTTGTGTTTCAACACATCGATTGGCTGAGTTTCAAGCTTCCGAGATTTTTTTTTATTTGCGCGAAACTTGTATATTGTTTCTCAAACAGAGCTCAAGATTTGATTTTTACGTCGAGAAATTATTACATACGGACACCGCATGCAGAGTGTCAGATATCTACCGTCGATCACAATGGTCAAATTAAAAAAAAAAAAAAAAAATCAAAGTGGGGCCCGCCGAAATACATTTTTGCAGTGATCGATGGTGAAGATCGGACGCCGCATGAAATAATTTTTCCTTTACGACAGCAATAAATATTAAATAACTGATTCCATTTTCTTAGCCATTAATTTTTAAGTTGAAAATTGATGGCTTGCGGTGTATTTATGCAAACATTCTTTTGTCCGTGCACTAATTTGCCAATGCCTTCTGTACTAATTTCAAAACATACTTGCAGAGCTCTACCAACAAAAGAAAAGATATTAATAACATTACTTTTAGAATTAGGCTTCAGATGAACAATCGATTTCTCACTTTTTTAAAAGCACAGTTTAATTTGCACCGAGTTTATGAAAAGTGATAGTTTCATCTTGAGATGTTTTTCTTTTCATATTTTCTTAAGTTCAATGGCCAATCTTTTCAATTTAGATGATTATGTAACAATACTGCAAACAACTAAAGTTTTATTTATTTGATTTCGATCTTCTGCAGTTTGTTTCATTTGCAGAAATACCAGAATCACCCATGTTCACGGCCACTCATAGTACCAAAGGTTTGAACATCGAATTCATATAATTCATTAGGAACCAATTAATTTTCTTTTAGTCATGACTATGCTTCACAAATAAGAATATGTTTATAGCTCCTAATATACTTAGACAGAAGCCAATTACTACCTTTTATTTCAGGTCTTCATGAACAAGAGGTAACTTGCATTGATCCAAAGCTGAGTCCTCCTGAACGACTTAAAGAAGCCATGGATTGTCTTCCAGCAAGTCTAGAGACCACTTTAGAGACTGGTTTCAAGCGCTGGACTATTCAGGATTTCTCTAGAGCTTACAGTTCTGGAGAAACCACTCCTATTAAGGTACATCCATCCCAAAATAAGAATTTGTGTTTTGATAGTTTTGTTCTCGTCTTCGTAAAGATTTATCTTTTAACCCCCATTCATTTGAAATCTTGATTCCGCTGCATCCTTCATAGTTATTGCATATTTGTAAAACTTATTTGATGTTTATTTAGCTTTTTTTAATGTTTCTAGTAGTAATTAAGGGTTATGTTCAGCTTCACAGCTGAAAGTTAAGAGAAAAACAATTAGAAAGATTTACATAAATATCACTCAATTCCTATGTATTTATATATCTAACATATATGCCATCTTACGTATGCATGAAAAGGTGTATTTCAATTTTTAAAAGTTAAAAGTAGTGGTGTTTTTGATGCGATATGAAAGATTTAGTTGGTAGAAATGTAAGAAACAAAACTGTAGGTGTTAGATATTTAAATACATAGCAATTAGGTGTTATGTATGTAAATGCACTGAATGGTTATTATGGAAGGGACTCAGTTTAGAGCAAGCTTATTTGATCAGATTCTTTCCCTCGTTTTCATTAATGGAAAATAGTTACATGTGGATATTATGAAAGTTTGATGAGACACTTCGCAGGTAGCGAAGAGATTTTTAGCTGCTCTTGAGGAGTCCTCTGCTCCTCACCTCCAAATGTCTTTCTTCATTGCTTATGATGCTCATGAAATTCTAAGGCAAGCCACAGATTCATCACTTAGATATGAGAAAGGTAAATATATTAACCCTCAATTTAGCATTAAAGTTGGTGCTAAGCTGATTTTTATTGTTGCTCATTTGGTTGGTTCAATTTCATTTTAATTTCCATTCTAATGAAATCTTCTAAATTCTCTTAAAGTTGTGATTTATTTACCNATTTTTATTATTGCTCATTTGGTTGATTCAATTTCATTTTAATTTCCATTCTACTGAAATCTTCTAAATTCTCTTAAAGTTGTGATTTATTTACATACATAAAATTACTGAAAAATAAAACATCTTTTTTAAATATCATATTTTATATGTACAAGCAGCCAAATAAGCCCTTAAATCTTCAGACAAGTTAACTAGATGCATTATTTATTTTGTAAAATGCACTTTTTAAACAAAAAAAAAAAAAACACTGCATCCAAAGCNTATATGTACAAGCAGCCAAATAAGCCCTTAAATCTTCAGACAAGTTAACTAGATGCATTATTTATTTTTTAAAATGCACTTAAAAAAAAAAAACACTGCATCCAAAGCGTGTGGCCTTTCTATATAAGGTTAGGCATGCAAAGTTGCTGAATGATTATGGTCACCCAAGCTTTTTGTTGTTTGCCATTTCATGTTGAGCTCATTTCAAACTCCATCATGACCCAATTAAATCTATGAAAAATACGTTTGGGATCTACATTTTTTGGAGCAATATTTATTGGTCCAACTAAACACTTACTTGAGTAATAGCATTGTTGCGGGATTTAGTATTTCTCCTACATTAATGGCCAGATAACAAAAAAATTTAAAGAAAACTTTAAAAATAACATGATTTCAACATTTAATTTCCAAAAGAAAGAAAAAGGAACTGTTATAAGCTAAATGGTTAGAATGAAGTGTCCATGGAAAAAATAAGAGGCCTCAAAGGATCTACAACTTATTAATTGTTAGAGTATTTTGTTTTTTCATAGAAGTGTCAGACATAAAGAAATAGTACATTCATTAAGAAAAAACATTGCTCATAGATCAATATTTTGAATAAATTGCTTTGAAGCTACACAAAATTATAGCCAGTTAGACATAGAAGGAGCATATAGTTAATGCAACATAGGATGTTTTTTCACCAAGACTCAGACAAAAAATTCCACAATCATCGAGAAAACACAGAGTAATATCTAGCAATTGTAAGTGTAAGGAACATATAATTATGCTACATAGAGGGAGCAAACTAAATTGCAAATACTATCAATATCCATAGAAAAATGGTAAAGAAGAAACTTTACACATCTTAGATCTATTTAAATTTTTGTTCATAAAGAAATGTGGTGTTTGCACCACTGGATGCCCTTTCTAAACAAGTGAAAAAAATGCTGCATTGATTTTGTGTACTTTTTTTGTGGCATTTACATACATACCATCCACTTCCTATGTGTTTACATATCTAACACCTAAACTTTAAATTAACATCTATACCACCCAAATCGTTCATTTCACATCATAAATATCACCATTTTAACTGTTAAAATGTGAAATACACCTATTCATGCAAAGATAACCTGGTGCGTATATAAAAATTGAAGTTTATGTGTTAAATATGTAATGATAAATGAATTAAGTTGTATGTATGTAAATCTTCACTTTTTTTAGATGAAATTAACTTAGAACTTGGCTCCTAAAAGAATTATGAGAAATGACTTCCCTACCTATGTTCTCTCACTAGGAACCCCAATTTCAGTACTGGATGGAGTTCTAGTTGCTGTTAAAGATGAGATAGATTGCATGCCCTATCCTACCACTGGTATTCTGCAAGTTTTTGTTTTATCATTTATTTTGTTTTATTATATTTTTTTTTTCACATGCTTAAATTTTTTCAATGTTATAATTTTCTTGTGCAACTGGTGCTTGCAGGAGGCACCAAATGGCTGCATAAGGCAAGGTCATGCACTGAGGATGCAGCCTGTGTCAAGAAACTAAGGTCTTGCGGTGCTATATTTGTTGGTAAGACAAACATGCACGAACTTGGAGTTGGGACTAGTGGTATTAACCCTCACTATGGGTAAGCTATGATTTCTTTTGCCATTAAGTTTAGTCATTCTATTGAATTTATGAATTATATAGTTGGTCTTTTTAATCTATTACAGCCCAACAAGAAACCCTTACAACATTAATAGGATTTCTGGTGGTTCCTCGAGTGGCTCAGCAGCTACTGTGTGCGCTGGACTGTGTCCCATTGCAATTGGTGTTGATGGTGGAGGTACAAGTTTTTATTGGTGTATAAATGATTTTTTTTAAAAAAGAACCATTTTTTTTATATTATCTTGATTATGGAATATCAATTATGTTCTGAACTGCTGGAGAATGAAGATCATGAGAATGGAAAATAAAGGGAAGATTTACATACGCACCATTGAATTCTTATGTATTTACACATCAAACACCTACATTTTAATTTTTACATATATGTCACGCTATTTATGCATGGACTGAAAAAGTGTATTTTACTTTTTAATAGTTATATTGCTGATATTTTTGATGTGATATGAAAGATTTGATTGGTATGAATGTAAGAAGCAAAGTTTAGAAATACATGAGAATTGGGTGGTATGTATGTAAATGCCCCAAAAATAATTTACAAGAAAAGCACCACAAAATATTCATAAGGAGTTTGCATGGTTTAATGAGATCCATTATATCCACAACTGCATAGAGAGAGATCACTTCACTGATCACTTTCCCGAACTTCTCCTACACTCTTGGTTGAATGAACAAGAAGAAATTAATACGTTCTTATTTAGGAAAGCAACATGAGGTGATAGGCATGAAGAATTAGAAATGAATAGCATTTTGATTTTGGTCTCCAACAATCTTAAAAAATGAAAAGCAAAATTTATCTAAAACTCTAAGATCAAAGTGGTAGAGAGAAAGTAGAATAATTCATGATAAAATAATTCAAAATGGAAAAATTCTCGAGTCTATTGATTTGGATTGCCTTTAACAATTTGTTGCATGGCTCACTACTTCTACCAGCTTGAAAGATATGTGGCCATAGTNAGAAATTAATACGTTCTTATTTAGGAAAGCAACATGAGGTGATAGGCATGAAGAATTAGAAATGAATAGCATCTTGATTTTGGTCTCCAACAATCTTAAAAAATCAAAAGCAAAATTTATCTAAAACTCTAAGATCAAAGTGGCAGAGAGAAAGTAGAATTATTCATGATAAAATAATACAAAATGGAAAAATTCTCAAGTCTATTGATTTGGATTGCCTTTAACAACTTGTTACATGGCTCCTCACTACTTCTACCAGCTTGAAAGATATGTGGCCATAGAAATAAATTGTGGAAAACAGTATCATAACAACCATTATATTGCCTAATTAGCCTTTTGATAAACTTTTTCTTTGAGTCACTCTTCTATCACTGTTATTTATCTACTTTGAATAAGGTTCTGTGCGCATTCCTGCCGCTCTTTGTGGAATCGTTGGTTTCAAGCCAACACGCGGGCGTTTGCCGAACTCAGGGTTAGTAAATTATGAGTTCATCCTAAATACATGATTTTTTTACGAGCATTCAGGAGTGTTAAGCCTACAGAAAATCACGTTTCATTTCAGGTTTCTTCCTGTGAATTGGACCCTTGGAATACCAGGAATTTTTGCAGGAACTGTCGAAGATGTTCTTATTGTGTTAGTGACCATTTTCCTTGCTTTCTTTCTTTGACCTTGAATGTCAACATGCACAAGTCTTGNCTGTGAATTGGACCCTTGGAATACCAGGAATTTTTGCAGGAACTGTCGAAGATGTTCTTATTGTGTTAGTGATCATTTTCCTTGCTTTCTTTCTTTGACCTTGAATGTCAACGTGCACAAGTCTTAAATACCAAAAATATTTCTTTGTTTCAGTTATGCAGCTATTGCGAATGATATTGTTATGTTCCAACCCAAATCACTGCTGGTGAGAAATTATTTAGTCATTTTTCTCTTATCTAGGCAAGATGGGATTTTACTCAANTGTTTCAGTTATGCAGCTATTGCGAATGATATTGTTATGTTCCAACCCAAATCACTGCTGGTGAGAAATTATGTAGTCATTTTTCTCTTATCTCGGCAAGATAGGATTTTACTCATTTTTACCTTAAATCTAAAGTAACTAGATAAGTTAGTCATGGCCGTAATGGCATTTTGTATTTGTAATAGAGATGCAAACGAGTCGCGTCGAGCTCAACCCAAAACCCTCAGCCTCGGCTTGAGCTTGATAAATTAATCTAGTTCGAGCTTGAGCTCGATTTTATTTCTAAATGTTCTAGGCGGCTTGTTTATTATGAAAGAGAAAAAAGAATATTAATTCAAGCTAGTGGTATAATAAAATGATAGATAGAATGAGCATTTAGGAGATAATTAATAAGAAATCACATGATATAAAATGCANAAACCCTCAGCCTCGGCTTGAGCTTGATAAATTAATCTAGTTCGAGCTTGAGCTCGATTTTATTTCTAAATGCTCTAGGTGGCTTGTTTATTATGAAAGAGAGGAAAGAATATTAATTCAAGCTAGTGCTATAATAAAATGATAGATAGAATGAACATTTAGGAGATAGTTAATAAGAAATCACATGATATAAAATGCAAAATATCATTTTAAAAATATTTTTGGTAAGTTAAAAGATAAATGCTTAAATTTTAATATATTTTGAGTGTATTCATAATTTTTTTTTTAAAACGAGACTGTTTACGAGGTAATAAGTCAGGGCTGACTTGAGCTTGGCTTGTAANGCAAAATATCATTTTTAAAATATTTTTGGTAAGTTAAAAGATAAATGCTTAAATTTTAATATATTTTGAGTGCATTCATAATTTTTCTTTTTTTTAAATGAGACTGTTTACGAGCTAACAAGTTAGGGCTGGCTTGATCTTGGCTTGTAAGCTCATTGAACTCAATTCATGAGACAATTATCGAACTGAGCCAAAACTAACTCACGAGCAGGCTAAGCTACACCCCTAATTTTTTGTAATCCTCTCAAGTCTGCTGATATATGTTGCTAGAATCTAATACTCATTTGAGTCATGTTCTGATAACTCTATTTCCTACTTTGATGTACTCATCATCAAGTTTCCATTATTTGTCTGTTTGGGACAGCCTGAATTCAATCTTCCGCAACTAAAATCTTCACACTTGCTGGCAAACATTAAACTTGCCAAATATAGAAAGGTCAGTAACAAAACATATAATCCTTTCATTGTTCTAGTCTACAAATTTATCCTTGCTTATCTGTACGAAGTAAAAAACATACATATTTCTAGTTTCTTAAGACCACAAATTTTTTGTAAAACAGTGGTTTAATGATTCCTCAGCTGATATTAGAAGCTGTTGTGACAATGCATTACAATTGTTATCCAAGCATCATGGATGGAAGGTAATGTTTCTTCTGAAAAAGATGCAGTTCTGTCTTACATTCAATTAACTTAAATCAACACACAATTTCTAGTTTCCCCCACATAATTTGCACACCTACTTAATCTATACTAGCTAAACTAAACAGAATATCTAATGAATAAAATTAGTAATGGCTCATGTAGTAATATATAATACATGTTCAAACTGAAAGCATCTCTTTATGTGCAAGGTTGTGGACGTGACCATACCGGAGCTGGAAGAAATGCGCCTTGCCCATTATGTAACCATTGGATCAGAAAGCGCTACTTCTTTAGCTACTCACCTTGAGAACATGTATCAGCCATCTTTTTCCGAACTAATTATATTTATGTAGGATCTTTTATTAAAAATTTTAAAATAGCTGATGTGAGAATCTTCGTATGATTTCAGAAGCCTTAGGGAGTTGGGATGGGACGCAAGAGTTGCTCTTAAAGCATACGGCTCATTTAGCAGCAGAGAATATCTCAACGCACAGAGAATAAGGTAAAATACCGCTTTCTGTTCTGTATGACGACCTCATTAAAATTTTATAAAACGAGATTATCTTCTCTGTCTATAATAATTTTGTAAATTTGAAATTTGTTGCTAATTATTACCTTTCACCATTAATCTTTCTCAAGGAATCGTCAGATGCAATTCCATAAGGAAATTTTTAAAAGCGCAGATGTGATTGCCACACCTACAACAGGGTATTAAGCCTGAAACCTGCTTTCCTATTACAAAATAAACACAATTCTCATGCACTTACAAAACCTAAACTTGCATATTTACAGACATAGCACTCAAATCTTTAATATCATATCAAAATAACCCCATTAGCATTTTCCAAAAAGTGAAATATATCTTTTCATGCATAGGTTTAAAACACCAAAGCGCTATGCATGTAAATATGAAAGTTTAGGTGTGAGATATGTAAATGCATAAGAATCATGCGCTCCATGTGTAAATTTCTCTAAAAATTAATATTTAAATTGGTTTTGAAGCATGAAAACTAAAAATTGTCCTTAAACTTTTTTATATTTACACAATAGTGTGACTGCTCATCCACTTCAAAGAGACGCTTTCAGCACTGGGGAACTCGACTACAAAAATGGAGGTGTGTTGAATTTCAAATGAGTTAATATACACATTTTCTTCTATTAAACCTATGAATAGCACTATGGTTGTAGTATATATTTGAACTTCTAATATGTTGCTTCTCCCTATATTTTTTGACAGATGCGCTTACGAGATTCTCAATAGCTGGAAATTTTTTAGGGTTGCCGGCGATTACTATCTTGGTAAGGACCATTAAGACACATGAAACGAGTTCACACCCATATATAACAGTCCAAAAATATGTTATGTAAAAACACTAAAGGTAGATTCATGCCTATGACCTAAGGGGACGTTTGGAATTGCCTGTTTTCTATTTTTATTTTGTTTTGTTTATCTTCTGATTTGAAATAAAACACATTTGAATATTTGATTAAACAATAAAAAACAATCAAAACATCTCAAAGCTATATTGATTATGTTCAAAAACATGTTAATTTAATTTTAAAAATATAAAAATAAAAATCTATAAAAATACAGTAAACAAACATGATCTTAAAAAATAAAAGAAAAAATAACAAAAACAATAAATAAAATTAATCCCAATTAAATTCTGAAGCTTTTGGATTAAAAATGAGTTAAGACTAAACCTTATTGATTCACATTCCCTAACACGCACACACACCTGCTTTCTTCTTATTTAGAACAAGTGTTTTAATCAGTTAATAGTTAAACTTGTGTTTTTTATAGGCTGGATACGACACTTCAGGCATGCCAATAGGCTTGCAATTTATTGGGAAGCCTTGGTCTGAAGCTACTTTGCTCCACCTTGCTAATGCGGTGCAGGTAATTAAACCAAAGCTTTTGTTATGGATTAATTTTGGATTCTCTTCATGGATTTGGAGAGGCAAAAGTTAACTATTCTTGGCCTTTGCTCTTCTAGCTTTTATTAGATTCTATTTTTTGCAGGGTTCACCCAAGCAAATAATAAATTGCAATTATGGTAGCTATATAGTATGGAACCAAGCCTTTGGTAGTAAAGTCACTTAATAGGCAAATTATCTGTAGTAGATGAATAGAATTTAAGATGCGTATGACCAAACAAGTTAAAACAGAACTTAATAGCATAAACAAAATTGCATCTTGCAGCCTAAAGGTTTCCAAGAAACTTTTTATTAAATTTCCTTTCCATATTAATGCCTGACATGAATTAGATCTTCTATATGCATTTTGTACAGAAAATAGATGTCAATAAATATTAGGCAGTTGCTTGTACCTAACAGACTGTGTAAATATATATACCTTTTCTATTTTTTGAAAGGTTGCAGAATACTGAAATTAAGCTGCTCTTAATGTCAGAAGCTAATAATGTGATATTCTTTTACAGGCTTTGTTAATTCACAGCTACCGAAAGCCAGAGGTGTTTTATGATCTGCTGAAAACTGAATAGATAAAAAGTTGAGTAAAGTGTCAAAATAGTCCCTTTATTATTTATTTGGGGCTATTTTACTCCCAAGCTATATAAAGAATTNTTCACACTTGCTGGCAAACATTAAACTTGCCAAATATAGAAAGGTCAGTAACAAAACATATAATCCTTTCATCGTTCTAGTCTACAAATTTATCCTTGCTTATCTGTACGAAGTCAAAAACATATATATTTCTAGTTTCTTAAAACCACTAATTTTTTTGCAAAACAGTGGTTTAATGATTCCTCAGCTGATATTAGAAGCTGTTGTGACGATGCATTACAATTGTTATCCAAGCATCATGGATGGAAGGTAATGTTTCTTCTGAAAAAGATGCAGTTCTGTCTTACATTCAATTAACTTAAATCAAC
>JXCR01098242.1:151218-170522 GCA_002079205.1 Phalaenopsis hybrid cultivar | reverse complement strand
AAAAGTTCACATTTAGACTTGAAAAGCTCAAGGATTCATTCCATAATCATATTAATCAATGATGCTCAGAAGCTAAAATTAGTGCAATCCATGGATCCCATTGCAAAACTGGTAAAGCAGAAAGAATCAAAAAGTATTCCCCAATTTTCTGCTAGGACTTCATAAAAAATCTTGAAAACCGGACAGATCCAATAATATATGTAAGAGAGTAAAACTAAGTACCAGGATCCACAATACTCGATGATTAAAAAATGAACAAAATGCATGAGAGAAATGAATTTCATTTTTGAAATTTTCTTTTTTGACATCTTATTTAAGAGTGGATGAACTTATTATAGAAATAAATTAATTTTAAAAAATAAAATAAATAGCACATATCAAAATAAAGTATTATATTTTAGTAGTATATTAATAATGAATTGATCAATATTATAACTTTTTCAATATATTTTATATTATTAGTAATATTGCATAACAATTTCATTCAAACCAATCAAACATTGCTTTCTCAATGTGAAGTATATGAGGATCATTAAACCAGTCATCAGCTGTTCAACTACACAATAAATCTTCAAGAATTTTCATTGCATAAATAAATCTTCAAGAATTTTCATTGCATAAATAAATCTTTTAATTATAGTGGTAGCCACTTGTAAAGCTAACGCCAAGTCAATAAGTTTATAAACTATGGGATAAATACCACATAATAGGAACACCATACACCCGAGATTTTATTAGATCCTCACATTTTTATTTTGCCTATTATAAGCATTGTTATATTCACCAATATGATATATTTTTTTCTCTTTCAATGCTTAAATTAATTGCCAACAAATGAATCTCTACCTCATTGCTTTATGGCAACTTACATTTTAGGCTTAAATAAGTAACAAAATAGTTAATATGCTGTGTCTTTTTGCATGCTATACTCTAATCAATTTGGACACTCATCAAATCATTTTAACATAAATCTTCGTGCAACTTTACTCATCACTATTTGGGTAAAATTATGATCCTTTGCTTGATGTAATTTATTCAACAAATAAGTTATTCAAACTCTATCCATGTTATTATATGGAATCTGATGTGTCTTCATGTATACTATACTTTAATTAATTTGGATACTCATTAAATCATATTGAACTAAATATCTTTGCAACATTACCCATCACTATTCAAGTAAAATTATAATGTTTTAACCTATTTGTTTTATTCAACAAATACACTCTTTATAATCTATCCATAACATTAGCATCATAACTATAAATTGAAAGACAAACCCCAACGTTAATAGAAAGATTAACAAAACCCAATTTTCACATGTTCTTTCCTCTTCAAAAAGCAATTTACCAAAACATAAAAGCATAATATCAAAATAAATAATTGAAAATACCTAACCAAACATTTATAACATGAATATTAAATAACGTATGCTAAGTGAATAAATCATTCAAAGCTTAATAACTCAATATCAAACAACAAATACATGCAAACATAGGCAAGAAATCAAAAGAAAATCTAAGCAATTAAATATAGTCAATTTGGCTATTGAAATAACAAGGTGAAAAAATTTTATTCAATTGTGGCTCATTTTACTTAAAGATTTAGTCAAGCTTAAATAAAAAATATAAACGAAACATAACATATTTGTGAACATTAAATCTTTCTTGATGCCCCAATTTTGACTAAACCCAGAAAGGCAATGAATATAGTTCGGTTCAATTTTGCGTAAAAGCATGAAATCGTGCAAACAGTTCCCACATAGTTATTTGATAAATGTATTATTTAAAGCAATGTTTTGATCATTAATTCACCAAAGAAAAAAAAAAACCTAATAAGTGTTCTTGATCTGACATAAAAGGAAGCAAAAGATTCTTTCGTAGGTACATGAGTAAGCATCTCACAAGCAGTTATACATATCAATAACAGAGCAACACACTAAATTATTGTATACTAAGCAAAAAAGCCTAACTTGGCCTCTTAAAGAACGGTAAAATTTTAATTTTTTTTAAACATGGTCAGTAAAACACAGTACTTCGCTGGTTGCGGAGTGAAGATGTTGGCATATCATATTAGCAGCATCTTTCAAAAATAGAAGTTTAAAATAATACAAACTACATAGGGTTTCATATTTTTATAATTTTGAATCAAATATATACAGGGATTACTCTCCACTTTGTGCAATCATGAACGTGGATGACTCTCTACTCTAACTTGTTTTCATGCTCAGAAGCAACAGCTAATGCTCAAATCATTTTGCTCCAACACACCAACATTTAATAGCCTCCGCATAAAACAGGATGCATTTTGACATCATAAACCAATATGATTTCCTTGATATATTTCACCTGGCTGGTAAGATTTTAGAGGATGATTTCTTAAACCAGAAAGATTGATGATGCCCTCATTTTAATAGGCACAATAAGGACTAAAAGAAATATAACACATTTAACTGACAATATGAGAGCTTCATTTAAACAGGAAGGAAAATAAAAATATCAATGCAGGCAGAATGCATGCTTCCTCATTCCAATATATGGGTACAACAATTCAAACATATAAAGAGAAGAACAATAAATCCAGCGAACCAGCAAAGCTTACCAAAGGATTTATTATGACTGGACTCGGTGAAAAGAATATGCAACTGCACACAATTTATCTTATCAAAGAATTTATTTTTTAAACATAATAAATAGAAAATAACGTTTTATTAAACAACAACAACAACAACAACAACAAAAATAACAATAACAACAACAACAAAAATAATAATAATAATAACTTCTAAAGAAAAAATTTACCGTAATGGGGAACAATCAATAAAGGCTTTCTAGTTGTTAATTTTCCTGTCATTAGGGCATTATGTATTATATGATTTTTTTTGCCTCTGAAAAAAAGAGTGAGTTTACAATATAACCACCTAATGATTTAAGTTACAAAATTGCATAAGAATAAAGTAGATAGGAACAATATCAAATTTAAAAATTCATAAAAATTCCTACAACTACTTTTGTTTCAATGTAAATATTTTAAAATTTAACAACAAGATCTGCGGATGTGCCCTCCCCGACAAGATACCTTAAGATGCCTCAAGAGCCCAAGGTTTCACTAATTTAAACCGAGAATGTCTGCCAAAACCCAAAATATGCAATTTGCAAGAAGAAAGTGGCTATTCCACCATCGGACACTTTACAATTTCTACACAATCACAAAAACATAAAAGAACATACATTTTCCTGATAGGCAAAGAATCAGTTTATTAAGAGTTACTTCTCAATTTTTCACTTTGAAGAATGGAAGTACCACTTATCACACCTTGAAACTAAACAGACCCCTCAAGTTATGATAAACAAGCATCTTTTCATATTACTAACTTATGCCGAGCATTCTTCCTTATAAATGACAAGTGATAATTACATTCATTTCTTTACAATGGTTCTAAATCTACATTAATGACAGAAATAAAATGAGAACTAAAATTCGTATTTGCTGCAATCATCTAAAATACCATATTTATAAACCAATACCATTCCAGACACTATAGTTATCAAAAATAAAAACAATGAATTTCCATAAACTAGAGAGAAGAGTCATAATAGTTGAAGAGAAGTATCACCGGCTGGTGGCGTGAGAATGAAGCAAAGAAGCTCTCCGTGTAAAATCATGTCAATGTATGTGATCCTGAAGGCTGCATGAGGCGTAATCGCATGAGGACTAAGGCGAAACAGAAGGGAGAGTTCCAAACAGCTTGATGTGAGAAGACAGGACGAACGAGAGACCTAGCGAGCCATGGTTGAAGGGCAAAATATGTTCTTTTGTGTGTGTTTGGGCAACTAAATGTGAGTTTGAACCTGATGATATCACCATAAGAAACAAGCAGTTCTTGAGAAGATCGGTATGATCCATGCCACAAGGAACATAATTATAACAAGTAAGATTAAAGAAAAAAAATAATGTAAAGGATAAATTGAATGGAACTAACTCCTACATGTAACAAAAATTCCCAAATCAATGCAACAGTAATAGTCAAAGTTATGAGGGCCATAAATTGTTATGAAGAGGAACAATGAAGAATGAATTTTGTTAACCTCCCATTTCTTGGTAATAATACTTGAAGCCTCGTAATAAGAAAATCAAAAGGAATGAACTAAACAAATCGTAAAACCAAACAAGGGAAGAATCTAAAAAATTAGTTACTTGTTCTCATAAGAAACACGGGCATGAAAAAAATTTAGAAAACTAAGAAAATAATTAAAAAAAACTAAGAAAAATCAACTAAAGTCAGTAATTTTATTGTCAATTTGTCCCATTCAAAGCGCATGTTGATCATTTAATGAGTATAAACTTTGAGATTTATCCAAAATTCTTATAATTTGCAAAAAATTGAATCATGCAATCAAGCTCTTTATATTTGTGACAAAAATTTGGAAAATAATTTTTATGCGTCGTATAAAATAATCAATAAATAATTAACATATGGTATACCTTATCAATGCACAAGATATTTTTAATCTTTAATATTTATCATCAGTAATCATTGCATCATCTAATATCACTCCTAGCACAAAATATGTATGCTTGTATGGTAAACTGATAAATGTGAATTCCTAGGAAAAAATGAAACGAGACAATTTCAAAGCAATGTGGTTCATATAGTGATATAAAGTCAAATTGAATATATTAAAACTGAACTAACACTTAAATTTTCTAAAATTTCCTAGCATTATTACCAATGCTTGAATGATCCTACTATTCGAGCAGTTAATTTCTTAAAATTTTTTTGTTAAAATCATTCAATATTTAGACAGATCATTATCTAATCATTTAACTTGGGTTCCATATATATTCCATTCAAATCAACAATAAATTTTACATGATAAATAGATAATCTTTTATAAATATTCTCATGCAATTCACGATTGTTGTTCACATCCTTTAAATCAAAACTCAATAAGAAGTTCATACGGATCCAAAGATTTTTTAGGTAAAAGTTGTGTAACTATTTCAAATGTACTCATGGATATAGATCTATTGACAGAAGAATCATATTTAAACTTAATCAAAGACAGCACGAATTGCCAACCAAATGCATGTCATGATGTTAGACACTATAGTATAAATCGCTCAAACTCCTACTAATTATTATAATTTGTCCACCAATTTGTGGGCAATCAGCAAATAAAATTTACATTGAGTTTCCATTTTATTAATTTCATTTTTCTATAAGATAATGGTATTAATTTCACTTCTCTATAAGATAATGGTTTTAGATAATCCATTCAATTTAAAAACCTTATAAAATAAAATTATATTATGTATGATGCATTAATAATTTTATTATACAAACAACTTTATTAGACAAACAACTATTAAAACCTATCAAGCATTACAAAGGTAGTCATGTTTCATAAAAGTTTGCGGTAATATAAGCACAAAGTTCATGCAAATATTTTTCCAATGCTCAAAAGAAAGAAGTAAAGGTCTGAATAATCTCGTGTATTTCTTTTCCCCTCTGAAGTTTAAAAAGCTCTCCATTCTAATACTTTTCATTCTAAATTTCATTCAAGCTTAGCAAGCAATTATCTTTCTCTGATCATAGCTATACTATAGTCCCAATCAAAATAATCTGCAACATTACCATTTTGTAAATTCAAAATAAAAAAATCTCATAAAGACGAATCAAATATGCATATTAACTCTTAGAGAGAGTTCCTTAATACATTCCATGAATATAAATTCTTTATCAAGTGTAAGCGAATCATTATTTAATTTATAATCTATTTCAATAAAGCCCTCATAAGTACTGTAGTTCTTAATATGAACAAAACTAGTCAAATCAGTTTTTAAGGTGTTCAAAATAATATAAATCAANTGACCACAGATCCGTCATACAAGACTTGGAAATCCGAGAATAATATGGTTATGGCCTGGCTTATTAACTCAACGACACTTGATATTGGCGAAAATTTTCTTCTCTATGGCACGGCTAAAGAAATCTGGANGGGTCAAAAGGGTGTCCAATAATCAATACCAGAAGAGCAATTCTTTTACTGCTATACGAAGTCAAAATGGTTTGTTCTAGCTTGAATGCATCTCATTATGTGTGTGTATGTAAGGTGTACCCAAAAAAAACAAAAAACAAAAAAATGAGACTACTCAAAAGTTGTTTGTTGATTTTTTAGAAATTACTGTCCACTTTTTTTCTTCAGTGCTTTCCAGCTAAGAGTTTTAGTTTGCGCTGTGATATTTTTAAGGAAGATTTACATTCATAGCACTCCATTCTTATGTATTTACATATCTAACACCTAAATTTTAATTTTTACATATATCTATGTCACCTTACCTACACAGGAAAAGTTTATCACTTTTTAAAAGTTAAAAGTGATATTTCTTATGCTATATGAAAAATTTGTGGTATAAATGTAAAAAAGCAAAATTTAGTTGTTAGATATGTAAATATATAGCAATTGGGTGGTATGTATGTAAATGCCCCTATTTAAACTGCTGAGATGAATCAGCAAACCACAGATTATAAATAAATACTGGATAAAAGATAACATGCAAAAAAATTGCCTGAAAACAAATTCATAAATTATAGTTAGCCTGATAAGCAACACCCAATAGAGAAGAATGTCAAAGAAGGATCCAATAAATTATAAATGACAGATGATGGTTATGCTGTCATTATTTACACCAGCAGCTGTCGCATCAATTATATACAGGTAATATGCATCTTAAGAGAATCAATTTTATTCTTATTTAATTTTTGAAAAAAAAAAATTTATGCATTTTTATTTATTATTTTTTATAAAAAAATCAAATCTAGATGTTTGAAAGCACTAGAATTAATTTTGATATGTTTTGAGTGTTTTTAAGAATGAAAAATCATCATCAGTCATCATCNAATTCATAAATTATAGTTAGCCTGATAAGCAACACTCAATAGAGAAGAATGGCAAAGAAGGATCCAATAAATCATAAATGACAGTGGTGATGGTTATGCTGTCATTATTTACACCAGCAGCTGCCGCATCAATTCAATACATGTAATATGCATCTTAAGAGAATCAATTTTTTATTCTTATTTAATGTTACAAAAAAAAATTATTTTATGTGGTTTTTATTTATTCTTTTTTTTTAAAAAAAATCAAATCTAGATGTTTGAAAGCACTAGAATTAATTTTGATATGTTCTGAGTGTTCTTAAGAATGAAAAATCACCGTCCATCATCATTNTATTTTTTTTAAAAAAAATCAAATCTAGATGTTTGAAAGCAGTAGAATTAATTTTGATATGTTTTGAGTGTTCTTAAGAATGGAAAATCACCGTCCATCATCATTACGATCATTACTACCTTTGCATAAATCAACCTCTTTGATATTTTATAAAAATAAAAATAAAAATGGTTATAAAAAACTTGTCAGCACAAAAAAAAATTTAGGAAGCAACAAAAATGTATTAGCTAAGCAGAAGCATAACGNCATCATTACTACCTTTGCATAAATCAACCTCTTTGATATTTTATAAAAATAAAAATAAAAATGGTTATAAAAGACTTGTCAGCACAAAAAAAATTTAGGAAAGCAACAAAAGGCATTAGCTAAGCAGAAGCATAACAACTGCCTAGAAAGCAAAGCTGTAAAAAAGCTAACCCGAATGAATCCTTAATTAATTTCTAAAGCATTGTTTATTGGTACATCTAGTAGTAGCAGCAAGCGGATGAAGCTAGAAAACCCTACAGTGCAAGAAAATGGTGAAAGGAACTCTTCTAAGCTGCAGCTATGTTTTCATTCATCACACTTTGGTTCATTTATGACTCTTAAAAGTTCACATTTAGNTCCTTAATTAATTTCTAAAGCATTGTTTATTGGTACATCTAGTAGTAGCAGCAAGCGGATGAAGCTAGAAAAACCTACAGTGCAAGAAAATGGTGAAAGGAACTCTTCTAAGCTGCAGCTATGTTTTCATTAATCACACTTTGGTTCATTTATGACTCTTAAAAAGTTCACATTTATACTTGAAAAGCTCAAGGATTCATTCCATAATCATATTAATCAATGATGCTCAGAAGCTAAAATTAGTGCAATCCATGGATCCCATTGCAAAACTGGTAAAGCAGAAAGAATCAAAAAGTATTCCCCAATTTTCTGCTAGGACTTCATAAAAAATCTTGAAAACCAGACAGATCCAATAATATGTGTAAGAGAGTAAAACTAAGTACCAGGATCCACAATACTCGATGGTTAAAAAATGAACAAAATGCATGAGAGAAATGAACTTCATTTTTGAAATTTTCTTTTTTGACATCTTATTTAAGAGTGGATGAACTTATTATAGAAATAAATTAATTTTAAAAAATAAAATAAATAGCACATATCAAAATAAAGTATTATATTTTAGTAGTATATTAATAATGAATTGATCAATATTATAACTTTTTCAATATATTTTATATTATTAGTAATATTGCATAACAATTTCATTCAAACCAATCAAACATTGCTTTCTCAATGTGAAGTATATGAGGATCATTAAACCAGTCATCAGCTGTTCAACTACACAATAAATCTTCAAGAATTTTCATTGCATAAATAAATCTTCAAGAATTTTCATTGCATAAATAAATCTTTTAATTATAGTGGTAGCCACTTGTAAAGCTAACGCCAAGTCAATAAGTTTATAAACTATGGGATAAATACCACATAATAGGAACACCATACACCCGAGATTTTATTAGATCCTCACATTTTTATTTTGCCTATTATAAGCATTGTTATATTCACCAATATGATATATTTTTTTCTCTTTCAATGCTTAAATTAATTGCCAACAAATGAATCTCTACCTCATTGCTTTATGGCAACTTACATTTTAGGCTTAAATAAGTAACAAAATAGTTAATATGCTGTGTCTTTTTGCATGCTATACTCTAATCAATTTGGACACTCATCAAATCATTTTAACATAAATCTTCGTGCAACTTTACTCATCACTATTTGGGTAAAATTATGATCCTTTGCTTGATGTAATTTATTCAACAAATAAGTTATTCAAACTCTATCCATGTTATTATATGGAATCTGATGTGTCTTCATGTATACTATACTTTAATTAATTTGGATACTCATTAAATCATATTGAACTAAATATCTTTGCAACATTACCCATCACTATTCAAGTAAAATTATAATGTTTTANAACTTATTATAGAAATAAATTAATTTTAAAAAATAAAATAAATAGCACATATCAAAATAAAGTATTATATTTCAGTAATATATTAATAATGAATTGAACAATATTATAACTTTTTAAATATATTTTATATTATTAGTAATATTGCATAACAATTTCATCCAAACCAATCAAACATTGCTTTCTTAATGTGAAGTATATGAGGATCATTAAACCAATCATCAGCTGTTCAACTACACAATAAATGTTCAAGAATTGTCATTGCAAAGCTAACGCCAAGACAATAAGTCTATAAACTATGGGATAAATACCACATAATAGGAACACCATACACCCAAGATTTTATTAGATCCTCACATTTTTATTTTGCCTATTATAAGCACTGTTATATTCACCAATATGATATATATTTTTCTCTTTTAATGTTTAAATTAGTTGCCAACAAATGAATCTCTACCTCATTGATTTATGGCAACTTACATTTTAGGCTTAAATAAGTAACAACATAGTTAATATGTTGTGTCTTTTTGCATGCTATACTCTAATCAATTTGGACACTCATCAAATCATTTTGACATAAATCTTCGTGCAACTTTACTCATCACTATTTGGGTAAAATTATGATCCTTTGGTTGATGTAATTTATTCAACAAATAAGTTATTCAAACTCTATCCATGTTATTATATGGAATCTGATGTGTCTTCATGTATACTATACTTTAATTAATTTGGATACTCATTAAATCATTTTGAACTAAATCTCTTTGCAACATTACCCATCACTATTCAAGTAAAATTATACTGTTTTGACCTATTTGTTTTATTCAACAAATACACTCTTTATAATCTATCCATAACATTAGCATCATAACTATAAATTGAAAGACACGTTAGTAGAAAGATTAACAAAACCCAATTTTCGCATGTTCTTCCCTCTTCAAAAAGCAATTTACCAAATCATAAAGCATAATATCAAAATAAATAATTGAAAATACCTAACCAAACATTTATTACATGAATATTAAATAACGTATGCTAAGTGAATAAAACATTCAAAGCTTAATAACTCAATATCAAACAACAAATACATGCAAACATAGGCAAGAAATCAAAAGAAAATCTAAGCAATTAAATATAATCAATTTGGCTATTGAAATATCAAGGTGAAAAAATTTTATTCAATTGTGGCTCATTTTACTTAAAGATTTAGTCAAAAGCTTAAATAAAAAATATAAACGAAACACAGCATATTTGTGAACATTAAATCTTTCTTGATGCCCCGATTGTGACTCAACTCAGAAAGGCAATGAATATAGTTCGGTTCAATTTTGCGTAAAAGCATGAAATCGTGCAAACAGTTCCCACATAGTTATTTGATAAATGTATTATTTAAAGCAATGTTTTGATCATTGATTCACCAAAGAAAAAAAACCTAATAAGTGTTCTTGATCTGACATAAAAGGAAGCAAAAGATTCTTTCTTAGGTACATGAGTAAGCATCTCACAAGCAGTTATACATATCAATAATAGAGCAACACACTAAATTCTTGTATACTAAGCAAAAACGCCTAACTTGGCCTCTTAAAGAACGGTAAACTTATAATTTTTTTAAACATGGTCAGTAAAACATAGTACTTCGCTGGTTGCAGGTGAAAGATGTTGGCATATCATATTAGCAGCATCTTTCAAAAATAGAAGTTTAAAATAATACAAACAAAATAGGGTTCATATTTTTATAATTTTGAATCAAATATATACAAAGATTACTCTCCATTTTGTGCAATCATGAACGTGGATGACTCTATACTCTNGCAGCTATGTTTTCATTCATCACACTTTGGTTCATTTATGACTCTTAAAAGTTCATATTTATACTTGAAAAGATTAAGGATTCCTTAACATATTAATCAATGATGCTCAGAAGCTAAAATTAGTGCAATCCATGCATCCCATTGTAAAACTGGTAAAGCAGAAAGCATATGAAAAAGTATTCCCCAATTTTCTGCTAGGATTTCATCAAAAATCTTCAAGTCCGGACAGATCCAATAATCTGTGTAAGAGAGTAAAATAAAGTACTTGGATCCACCATACTTGATTAAAAAATGAACAAAATGCATGAGAAAAACGAATTTCCTTTTTGAAATTTTCTTTTTGAAACTGTATTAATTTCTCTTGTTGGGAGACTTGAATGTCACCTATTATCAATTGCACATCTAGTTAGTTAGCAATGAAATTAAGCAAGAGAAATGTTGCTAAGGAAAAAGTTTACAAGCTATGCATTGATGAATTCATAAGAGAAACTTAAAATCAAGATCATCATGGGCAGGAAAACAATAACAAAGGGAGAATACGTGTTGACATCAATTAAGTTCGTGAAGCCTGTCATAAGGAGTCTTAGCTACACATAATGTCATTGTCTTATTTGTCCCAATAGCCATGTACATTATGTCAAATTTTTTCAATACTTTCTCTAACAACTAGGAAATTAAAATGCACTCAGAAGATGAAGAAAAGACTAGATTTATCATTGATGGAGTTTTTTCTTGCTACAAAGTTATGCCATTCTATCTAATGAATATTGAGGTGACATACTAAGAGGCCATCTAAGAATAGATATGAGCATGATTTATACTAAAAACTTGCCAAATAGTCCAAATAGAAAAATTAAATTCTACAGAATCTTAAATCCCCCAATCAATCTTTGTTTCAGTCTATATCCTGGATTTACAAATTTGAGAGTTTGGCCGATTTAAGGATTTAAAGTGCTAATATACAAGAAAGACGAGGGTACACCTTCACCTGCAAGCATCTGTTGCACAACTTCCTCACCTCTTTGTCCTCGAAAATTTTGGGTTAAAGAGGAGGCAAGAGAAAGGCATGGGTTTCGAATGAGAAACATTTCCACCATCAAACATTTAGATACTATGTAGATGTGATGATTTCAGGATTGTTAAACTAAGCGAAAGTTAACATTACTAATAAACATTGATTAAATAAAAATAACTTTAATAATGATAAAGTTATTAATGATTTAATCTAATTTTTAAATGTTAAATTAGATGAATAAAATATTAATCAATGCTTAATTAAAATATTTTGTTATAGTAATTATAATTACCTTATGTATATTAATAAACAATAAATTATTAATTAATGAGAATACAATTTAATTTTTTTAATTATTGATTTATTAGTTTAATAACTTATTAATAATGATTAATATAATTAAAGACAATAGCATATTAAATTAAATTGAACTAATAAATTTAAATCCTCACAAAAAATTTGTCAAACAATTTCATAGACTTATACAAATTCATTTAATCTCATACAAAACAATTTCTAGGATTAAACCAACCTAATATTTACTCCATCTTACTTGAGTTAAATTCCAAAAGCTATTAAGAAACTCCTAATGGTTGATGGAAAACTTTTCTTAGATTTCAAAAAATACGGAACCTATAAATATATATTGATGAGACAATGACAGGAGCAAAAGACTTACCAACCAACTTATTTTATCACACTGATGGGTTTAACATGAAGCTCAACCCCTCCAAATATTTGTTTGTTGCTTAATCTAGAAAATTCCTCCACCATGTGCCTATGAAGTATGGCATTTCCATTAATCTCAATAAAGCCTTGAGTNCTCATGCATTGTTTTGCGGGAGATCCCTTGTTGAAGCTCTCCCTTAGTCCCAGCCTGGAGGTACAGAAACTCCATCTGCTGGTATCGCAGGAGAAGATTAGGCGGCCGAGAGATTTGAGAGATTGAGGTTACGCAGCTGTAGACTACTCTGACATGATGCTGGAGATCT
The DNA here is from genome assembly GCA_002079205.1 of Phalaenopsis hybrid cultivar. Taxonomy (NCBI): domain Eukaryota; kingdom Viridiplantae; phylum Streptophyta; class Magnoliopsida; order Asparagales; family Orchidaceae; genus Phalaenopsis; species Phalaenopsis hybrid cultivar. The sequence continues at coordinate 157,509 of JXCR01098242.1, read as the reverse complement.
TCCTCGGCTTCTTCTGTAGATCTATTCGTAGATCAATTTGGATAGGAGAAGAAAGACGGACGAGCGTGAAATATAGCGATGCTCGAATCCAATAAAGGCAGACTGGACCGATAGTCTCCTGACGGTGATCTCGACGTCTGTCTCGTCGCTGCCCATGGAAATTCTGGGTGCTGATATTTGTTATACGAAATAAAGGAAAAGTGAAATTAAGTTGAAATCGAAGAAATTTGATAGCTGTTGATTTTATGTAAGAAAATATATTCAAAAGCTTACTTTTATCATTCATTCTGATAGCTGTTGAAGGTGGCTGCGTGAGGAGACTCCTCAGCCGGTTATAGTCAATACGAAGCCTCTGTGCCACTCCACCAGTCGCCTCAGCTATTGCGGGAGCCTCCCTGGATCTTTTCGTTTACCTGCAGCTTTCTCTAAAGGCTGCTCTTTTATGCTTTACGGGAATAATTATGTTTTTCAGCTCTGCCTTCTCTAGTGNTATGTAAGAAAATATATTCAAAAGCTTACTTTTATCATTCATTCTGATAGCTGTTGAAGGTGGCTGCGTGAGAAGACTCCTCAGCCGGTTATAGTCAATGTGAAGCCTCTGTGCCACTCCACGAGTCGCCTCAGCTATTGCGGGAGCCTCCCTGGATCTTTTCGTTTACCCGCAGCTTTCTCTAAAGGCTGCTCTTTTATGCTTTACGGGGATAATTATGTTTTTCAGCTCTGCCTTCTCTACACGTGCATTATCAGTAAAAATAAGGGGTCTGGTATATTTATAATATATAGCAGTTTTACAAAAATATTCATTATATGTTTTCAGGCTTTCTAGTTTCTGTTTTTACTCTAGATTTTCTAGCACTAATAAGTTGTAGCCTCTGATTACAACAAATTTCAGATTATTGTTTTATGCTCATATAATCTGAATTTCTAGCCAAAATATCTCTTCTTCTCTCCAGCATAGAAATCTCTTCTTTTATGAATTCATGCTCCAATATTATTGTTTTATGCTCATATACGCAGAACTATGGATCATTCTATACATCATGAAAGTCCAATGTGAGTGTCAAGTCTGCAAGATCTCTATAGAGTATTTGTTCAATATGTAGCCATGATTATGGAGCATATCAGCATAGATGAATTCAAATCATTTCAAGCTGTGGCTTTCAGGTTTTCCATCATCGATGCAGCTATCTCTGTCGGGCATGGAGAGAGCCTGAGCAGCACTGTGAGGCATTCTGCTGAGAGGTGCAGCAATGATCCTGAGAAAACCACAAGCCTCCCACCATGACTACTGGTTTGTTCACTTGAGTTGCAGAAGAAACCCATACCACCCAATCCTTATATATTTACTTATCTACCACATAAATCTTAATTTTTGCACACACGCCACCTTAACTATGCATGAAAATGTGTATTTCACTTTTTAAAAGTCAAAATGGTGGTATTTTTTTATGTGAAAAAAAAATTGGGCAGTATTGATGTAAAAAGCAGTTTAGGTGCTAGATATGTAAATACAAAAGAATTGGGTGGTATGCATGTAAATGCCCCTAAAGTTTTCCCATCTCTATTCTCTGCGGTTCCTCTTATAAGTCATATATATTCCAGTTTTTAATGGTGTCTACAGGATACTTTGAAAGGAGTTGTCCCAGTTACCAAACCTTACGTGAAAAATCTGTAAGTCATTATAGTGGTATCAGTTTTCTTAAAACAAAATATAATCAATATAATGATGCAGCAAATAGCTACTTTTTAAACTTCAGCACAATTCTAAGTTCATTCTGCAGGGGTTTCAGAGATGTTGAGCACAGTGGGAGCCACATTGAACTGCTTTCTGGCCTCAGACCTATTTGGGACACAAAAATCCAGTGATGATATGTGCCAAAGTTTTTTACAAGGATGTATGTCCAAAGGTTTAATCTGGAAGATCTTATTCTTTATTTATATATGTAGACATTATATGTCATAATGCATGAAGTTAGTACGAATTGTGTCTTCATCTTCATGTTGTTATTATCGGAGAATTAAGTAAGATCTAATTCAAATCATTGAGAACAAATGAAAAAGAGCAAAGATAAAAACACAACACATCAAGAAATTATGCACTGCTGCTACAGATTTCAGCATGACTTTGATTGTTATATGTAAGCCCAGACAGTTTTGATTTGTTCCATACTTTCATAAGCATATACCTCGTCCATTTTGATGGTAGTTAAATCTACATAAAAGCCATGGATGATTATCCCATTCAGTTGCAGAAAGATCCTAAGCCCATGTCAAACGAAAATGTCATTTGAAGAAGTGCAAATAAATAAAACTACAAATAAGGTTTTCTTATTTCAAAATGGATGTTGTATCTAACAATAATATTGCTCAATGAGATAGAAAGTTAAAATGAGTATCTTAAGAAAAGCAGTTCAAATGGGCAAATCCAGGTTGAATACATTACTAATATGATGAGAAATATCTCCCAGGCTCTAAGAAGAAGACAACAAAAGAGTAGAATGAGCAAATTTTTTCTTTATATTTTCCTATACAGATGAGGAGGTTTGATTTACCTGTATTGTGGTTCTTAGAGCACCGGTGTCGCTACCTACTGACGAGCGAATTCATGTTATTCACGAATCATGAAGCCTTGAAATTCTTGAACAACCACTGGTAAATTGATGGACCGATACTCATCTCAAGTAGAGTTCTTAGCGTCGTTCTAGTTCATGCTTAAACACAAGGCGGTGAGTCAAATGAGGCGTCATCACTTGTTGATCAGTGAGATGTAGGCACGAGTCGTAGGATTTGAGGTATTAAAGTAGTTGTAACAGACAAACAAGGATTTCGAAAAAAACTAAGAGCAAAGTCAGGAAAAGCTTATCATGCAATACTACAAAGCTGATAGTTACTTCTACCAGAGAGTTGAACAACCCTAGATGTTCGCTGAGGGAGTTCAGTGTTCAGAAAAGCCACAGTGGAGGGNTAGTTGTAACAGACAAACAAGGATTTCGAAAAAAACTAAGAGCAAAGTCAGGAAAAGCTTATCATGCAGTACTACAAAACTGATAGTTACTTCTACCAGAGAGTTGAACAACCCTAGATGTTCGCTGAGGGAGTTCAGTGTTCAGAAAAGCCACAGTGGAGGGCTTGCAAGGCATTTTGGCAGGAGACAAGACTCTTGCGTTTGTGAGAGAATACTTATTTTGGCGACTAGTGAGAGAAGTGGAGTGGCACATCACACAATGGCAANTTCAGAAAAGCCACAGTGGAGGGCTTGCAAGGCATTTTGGCAGGAGACAAGACTCTTGCGTTTGTGAGAGAATACTTATTTTGGCAACTAGTGAGAGAAGTGGAGTGGCACATCACACAATGGCAGATTTGTCATGTGGCAAAAAAAATGAGGGCATAATGCGAGGTTATACACCCCATTACCAGTACAGGAGGCACCATAGTTAGATGTTAGCATGGACTTTGTAGTGGGTCTCCCGAGGACACGGTCGAACAAGGATTTTGTGATGGTTGTCGTGGATCGATTCTCAAACATGGCACATTTGGTACCTTGCCACCAGATGTTGGATGCATCACATGTCACCAATTCGTACTTCGGGAGATGGTGAGACTACCCGGGATACCCATAACCAGCACATTCGACAGGAATGTCAAGTTTATAAGTCACTTTTAAAGGACTGTGGGGGAAGCTAGGAGCTCACCCACAGATAGAAGATAAGACAGATGTAGTAAACAATAGCATGGGGAACATTCTAAGATACTTCGTAGGAAAGAGTACTAAATTGTGGGATCTGATTCTAGCTGATGTCGATTTTGCTTACAGCAGATCCATAAGTCAAACTGCGAGACGCATCCCATTGGAGATTGTGTACGAGCACAACCACTCACTCCATTGGAATAGGTAACACTGTTGCCGACATCAGAGATTAGTGAGGGTGTNCCACTTTTCACCTCCCAAAAGAGCTCTTAGGGGTGGTGGGCAGCCCAGGACTTAAATACTGCTTTTCGGCCCAACACCTAGCCGATGTAGGACTTTTTGTCAGTGACATTCTCCTCCACCCAATCAAGTGATGCCCTTGTCACGAATTGGCTCCACCGAGGGTCTCACTGAACCATGAAGAGTCCACACACCTAGCAGAAAATAATCTGATTTGATACCACTTGTCACCTCCCAAAACAGCCCTTAAGAGAGGTGGGCAGCTCAAGACTTAAATGCTACTTTTCGGCCTTACATCTAGCTGATGTGAGACTATTTGTCCATGACATTCTTCTCCACCCAATCACGTGACGCCCTCGTCACGGATCGACTACACCGAGGGTCCCACTGGACCATGGAGAGTCCACACACCTGACAGACAGTAATCTGCTCTGATGTCGCTTGTCACCTCTCAAAATAGCTCTTAGGGGTGGCAGGCAGACCAAAACTTAAATACTTTTTTTCAGCCCTACACCTAGCCGATGTGGGACTTTTTTTCCGTGACAAGTTGCTTTCTTTAAGGACTCTAATTTGCTCAGTCACTCTTAACTCAGGTTAGTGGCTTTTGTTTATTGTTGTTGTTATTAATGGATTGTTTCTTTTGAGCCGTTTAGTGAGATACCAAGACTTCAGTTTTCCAATGTAATTTAGATGGAGTTGTTTGTTTGTTGAAGTCTGAAGTTTAAGCTTGTTGTATATGTGGTTCCATTCAAAACATAATATGTTGCACTTTGCTTAGATAGATGCTTGAGTATTCAAGTACGGAACTCTTGGAACTTGTTTAACTACTCATTAGTATGAGAATTAGATGCTATGTTCTATTAGTGTCCATTTAGAGGTTGTTGATCATGACAAAGAAAATAGTAATTGAACTCACTACTACCTTGACCTCAATTTTCGTGAGGTCTAGTTTTTCTCGTAGGAGTTAGGATCTAGCCTTAGGGGTTTACCTCATTTTTCGTGAGGTCTAGTATTTCTCGTAGGAGTTAGGATCTAGCCTTAGGGGTCTTTCCAATACGCGCGGTGTGCTCGTCCGGCACACCACACCTATTGGAGGTCCATTTGTTGACCTCATATTTTCGTGAGGTCTAGTATTTCTTTAGGAGTTAGGATCTAGCCTTAGGGGTCTTCCTGCGACTATCTTAGAACATTGGAAGTGGTGCCCACCTCGAGGATCTAGCCTTAGGGGTCTTCCTGCGACTATTCTTAGAACCTTAGAAGTGGTGCCCGCCTCGTTTTAGTTCGACCTGTTTCCGTCCTCTTTTGGAGTTTCGCGTGTGCGGTATCGACTTCTAGCTCTTAGAAGGATGAAACCGACACGGGGAAACCCAAAATAGATTCTTATAGGACCTTTCCAAGCCGTAGGTTGGCCTTCTGCACAATTCACACTCCTGCGCGCACCAGCTTCGCGATTCGGAGAGTCGACGCGTCCNCCTTCTGCACAATTCGCACTCCTGCGCGCACCAGCTTCGCAATTCGGAGAGTCGACGCGTCCGATTGCTGCAATTCGCATCGCCTGCACCGTTGTTTGCCGAGTGCTCGAGTGNCCTGCGACTATCTTAGAACCTTAGAAGTGGTGCCCGCCTCGTTTTAATTCGACCTATTTCCGTCCTCTTTTGAAGTTTTGCGTGTGCGGTGTCGACTTTTAACACTTGGAAGGATGAAACCGACACGAGGAAGCCCAAAATGGATTCCTATAGGACCTTTCCGAGCCTTAGGATGGCCTTCTGAACAATTCACACTCCTGCGCGCACCAGCTTCGCAATTCGGAGAGTCGACGCGTCCGATTGCTGCAATTCGCACCGCCTGCACCGTTATTTGCCGAGGGCTCGAGTAAACCACTTGTGACGATCGATCGCGGGANTATCGACTTCTAGCACTTAGAAGAATGAAACCGACATGAGGAAACCCAAAAGGGATTCCTGTAGGACCTTTCAAAGCCTTAGGGTGGCCTTCTGCACAATTTGCACTCCCGCGCGCACGAAGCTTCGCAATTCGGAGAGTTTACGCGTCCAATCGCCGCAATTCGCATCTCTTGCACTGTTATTTGTCGAGGGCTCGAGTAAACCTTTTGAGACGATCGATCGCGGGTCGAAATTTTGTGAAATTTGGATTTTAGCGCGTTTTTGACCCGATTGTCGACGACATCGTCCGAGCGACCCCGAATGACAAAACGGACTGCAACGGCGCGTCCGGAACGTCGATTTTGCCCGAGGAGGACACCCATTTTGTTACATCGCCGCGCGCGAGTANCAACGCGTCCGGAACGTCGATTTTGCCCGGAGAGGACACCCATTTTGTCGCGTCGTCGCGCGCGAGTAGAT
>JXCR01098242.1:116712-131531 GCA_002079205.1 Phalaenopsis hybrid cultivar | reverse complement strand
TATTTTGGATCTCTTTCGATAAATTTTCTTTTCCTGAAAATTTTTTGCTTGTTTTTTATTGTTCTGAGCTTTGATAAGTGTTTTTTTTTTAATTTTTTTGCATTTTGAATAATTGATCTTGTTTCCTTTGAAATTTCCTTCCTCCGCTTCAGCAGAACGTTATCCTTGTTGCTTTCGGAGAAAAGAAAGCCTGATGCTTAGGTTTGAACTCCTTGGAATATTTCCACGGCCATAATTTCCTTTTTGTTTCAGGGCCTTGTGTGGGTTTACATAGGCAATACTCCACTTTTTTTTATTTATTGAGTTAGCCGTTTGATATNCCTTGTTGCTTTCGGAGAAAAGAAAGCCTGATGCTTAGGTTTGAACTCCTTGGAATATTTCCACGGCCATAATTTCCTTTTTGTTTCAGGGCCTTGTGTGGGTTTACATAGGCAATACTCCACTTTTTTTTATTTATTGAGTTAGCCNCGTTTCTTTCGGGATTTACTTTTTGAGATGCATTTAGGTTTGCCATGCTTAAGGGACAGCANCCCTCATCCGAATTTTCTTTTTGTTTTATCGAAGTTTTGGGACGAGGCACTCGTGTTACTTTTCTTTTTTTTCGGGATTTTCCCAGGAGTTTTGAGGATTTTCTTTTACTTGAGTCTTTTTCGTCGAGTCTCTCGAGTTTTTTTTTTTTCTCTTTTCCTCGGATTTTCTGGATGACGTTTTCCTCCGGACTTTGCTTTTTGAAATGCATTTAGGTTTGCTATGCTTAAGGAACATCGAATCTCACGGGCGTACAGTTTTGCTTTATATTTTACAGCACTTAATTTTTCTGTTTCTACCTGCTGTTGTTCTTCCTGTATAGCATGTTATAATTTTCCTGTTTCTGCTTGCTACCGTACTGTAAAGCATGTTACACTTGTCCTGCTATTGTTCTCCCTGTATAGCATGTTACACTTGTCCTGTTTCTACCTACTACTGTTCTTCATGTATAGCATGTTGTACTGCTCCTGTTTTTGCCTACTACTGTTCCACGTGCATTCTACTGTTTGTTTCTGCATCGCACACGTTACATTTTATAACTTTAAACATGCTTATCTTTTTTTTCATAGGATGTTTAGAGGACTACAACCATATGACCGTTTGATTTGACACTATAACTGGACACCTTAGAAAACTTAAACTCGTCACGTCGAGGAATTTGGAGCTAGCGCCGTGGGCAGCACAACCATCTTCAACTGCAGAACATGTCTTCCCCAGCAAAACCTTTCCTTTTCCTAGAAATTAAACAAAAATCCATAGATTTTTTTTGAGGTTGTTTGGNTAAAACGGTTTCGCAGACCAAACGGATGTCATATCTTTCTTAGTTTATTTGATCGAGCCTCATCCTCAAGTCCTGTGTTTATCCCTCGGGATAGATACAGGATTTGAGGTAGAGTGCTCTTTCATTTAAACTGAGAAAAATATGAGGTCAGTTTGATTTCATATTTTTTTAAAAATATATACATATATATACGTAAATTAAAACTCCTTCCGAAGCGGGCGACGGGATTTCGATTCCGGCGACCGACAGCTTCTTACGGGCGACCCCCCAAACTTTTTTTTAACTTTCTTTTAGTGCCGACAAGACCCTCTGTGGCTTGTGTGTTAGTTGAGAGAGATATCACTCAACCAACTCCGGATGAGGTGTGGATTGGAACCACTCACAACGGGTATTGACAAAAGGTTGAAATCGAATTACACCCTCCTTATTGCTCTCATTGTAGTATGTTTGGCCATAGCTATACTATTTGTTATCGTTTGCATCCTAATCTAAGGCTGAATATCGCTAAAGAACAACCACCTATTATCCCTGTTGAGAAGATGCAACTCGATCCTCTTCCGAACACCATAGTTCCTGAAGAAGAACAACATACTACAGCTATAGATCCAGTTGTGCTTATACCACCCACTGTTATTGAAAAAGACTCACATACATGTCAACAACAGGTCAGTCGGTACAATATGTAGTTGCTTCTAATGTTCAACAATCTGCACATCTCCAACACATTTTAGAACAAGATCAGGTGAGCCAATTCTCGGAAGAGAAATGACAGGTCTATTCCAGTAGGAAGAAAAAGAATGGAGGCCGACTCCAGCTCGGGAACATTTTAGATGATACATTGGTTACTACTGACAATAACAATCATCTTACCAACTTATTAGCTTGCTCCTTTCCCAGAATCAAAGGCAGATGCAAAACCAAATTGCGTTGCTCTCTAGCCACATGATATTATGTATTTCAGCATTTTTGAACATTTCCTTTATGTCTCTAATATACTTTTTTGTATTTTCTAGTTTTGGAACCCCTTGTGATTTTGGTGTTGGCAGGGTGCCATGTTTGGGCCCGCCCTCCACACATTGTATCTGTATCTTTAATTCTGGTTAATATATTAGCCTTTGTTGGGCTTTATATATATGTATATATATATATATATATACACACATATATTAGTTATTTGCTTAATGAGAAATTAGAGAGTTCTTAAGAAAGTTCTTCCTAAATTATACATGGTATTAGAGCAAGGAAACTAATGCTAACACTTCTTTCAGTCATTAGAGCATCTCCAACAGCGGATCTTTCCTATATTCTCCGGAATTCCTCCAACAGACTTGCAGGCCTCATTGTTGGTTCCGACCTTCTCCTTGCAGCTCTGTCGGAACCCTAAAGGTGCGACTCCATGTTTGATTCCTTTGTGCACCTCCTTCTATGTGCGACTCCATATGTGACTCCAGGCGCAATTCCTTCATGTGACTACAAATGCGATAACCTCGCGCGTCTTCTTCTAGGCGTCCTTCAGTTGGATTTAGTGGAAACACTAACTGGTCCGTCCTTGCATGCACAATTTCGACTGCTTCTGTGCAGGCTTCATTCGAATTGTATTTTCTCTCTGGTGGAAATTCTGTGTCTTCTGACAAATTGTTTCTCTTATGGAAATCTTGTGTCGGCGACATATAGTTTCCCTATCGAGCGGAAATTCTATTTCGACGGACAATTTTTCTCTAGTGAAAATCCTCGACGAAGCTCCTAACGATGGCTCATCATGAAGAACAAATGCGCTATGAAAGCAACTTCTTCCTTTTCAGAGGTCACTTCTGAACATGAATCTAGGGTATTGGGTTTTACAACATCTGAAATCTCTTCCTTCACCAATCATAAGGTAAATGACAACAATTTTTTCCAGTGGTCTCAATCATTCTATATGTACATCTGTGGTAATGAAAAAAATGATTATCTCAAACCCTCCACCAAAAATTACTATTCCTAAATATGAGACATGGAAGATTGAAGATTAGATGGTTATGTCATGATTTGTCAACTCTGTGTCTATGAAAGTTGGAGAAAAATTTCTTCTGTGTATAACAACAAAAAAATTTAGGATGTCGCAATNTGGTAATTTCTGGGTACCCTCAAAAATAAAAAAAATATATAAATGGGGCTAGGTGGTTTGTTATCTTCATTTATGAGCACACCATAATCATTTGGATCTTTCTCATGAAGGAAAAATCTGAAACAACCAACATATTGGAAACCTTTCACAACACGATCCTCACTCAATTTTTGAGCAAAATTCAAATTCTTAAAACTGATAATGCAAAAAATTACTACGACTCCACTCTCGGCCATTATCTATTAAAAAATGACAGCATTCATATAAACTCATGTTGTCATACCCAACAAAATGGTTTGGCTTGGAGAAAGAACAAATATCTCTTAGAAGTGGCTTGTTCAATTTTATTAACTAACAATGTACTCAAAGACTCTTGAGGGATGCAATTCTCATATCCATTTGTCTCCCAAGTAAAATACACAACAAAATGCTAAACTTTTAAAAAATCTCTCAACACTCTCATAAAATCCTATCCCCATATTCAATCCTTCATCTTTAACCCACCACTAAATATTTTTGATTGCATTGCTTTTATTCATTTACATCAACCACATCAGACACCGAAATTGGTCCCGGGTCAATCTAATGTATCTTTGTGGGCTAATTCTTCAAACAAAATAGTTTTAAATTATACTCTCTAGAAACTAAAAAAAATTATAACTCCATCATGTCACCTTTTTTGAGAACCAACCATATACTCCAAATCTAATATTCAGAGGGAGAGATGGAGAGAGTGTCATATTTGGGGTATCTTTCAGGAACTTAGAGCTCGCCTCCCTTAGATCCCTTATGAACCCACTCTTGTCCCCATTATTACAAATCAATCTGAAAATGAACCTACTACTCTATTAAATCCTCCCACAGCTCTTACGAAGAACCAAAAACTCTGTGCGTACACTAGAAAGAAAAAACCCAGTGAGCATGTAATGAACAATATGCAAAAACAGNACAAAAAACTAAATGAAGTAAGAAGAAGAATTATGAGAACCAAACCTCTTCCCTCAATTTGTGAAGCCTTTGGTGAAATATGAAGGGAACATAATATGAAAAAACTCATGATGACAGGTAAGTCCAATCCATTAAATGTTGACAACTCAGCTCTAAATCATCACAGGACAACAAATCAAAGAGGAACAGACCATGATGTGAATATTTCACGAAGTTTGGTCATCTGAAGAAGAAGTGTTGGAAAATTTTGGAATGCTAGCAGATTGGAAGCCCAACAAAGTCAANTGAAATACGAAGGGAACATAATATGAAGAAACTCATGATGACAGGTAAGTCCAATCCATTAAATGTTGACAATTCAGCTCTAAATCATCACAGGACAACAAATCAAAGAGGAACAGGCCATGATGTGAATATTTCATGAAGTTTGGTCATCTGAAGAAGAAGTGTTGGAAAATTTTGGAATGCTAGCAGATCGGAAGCCCAACAAAGTCAGTGGTGATTGGGAAAATCAGGCAAACCCAACATCAAAGGAAGACAAGCCTCATGAACATATTACATTCACTAAGGAACAACTTGAAGCTCTCCGAAGGCTTCCAGCAANCAAGCCTCATGAACATATTACATTCACTAAGGAACAACTTGAAGCTCTCCGAAGGCTTCCAGCAAAATATTCCGAGCCTTCTACAAGCCTTCAAGCACATCAATGTAGCCTTCAATTACTCTTATTGGTCTAAACTGGAAGAATCGGCCTTGGGTAGTGGATTCTGGAGCATCTGTTCACATCACAAATGATATCATTGCTTTCCAATAGTTCTATTCTTACAAGCATCATGCAGTAGTTAGAACTCCAGATGACTTTCTTTCATTTGTGAAAGGAAGAGGAAGTGTGAAACTCATAAAGAGCCTTATTTTTCAATTTGTGTNGGGTAGTGGATTCTGGAGCATCTGTTCACATCACTAATGATATCATTGCTTTCCAATAGTTCTATTCTTACATGCATCATGCAGTAGTTAGAACTGCACATGACTTTCTTTCATTTGTGAAAGGAAGAGGAAGTGTGAAACTCATAAAGAGCCTTATTTTTCAATTTGTGCTTTATAGTCCTAAACTTAAATACAAATTATTGTCTATTAGTAATTTATTTGTGAAATAATATGAGTTACTAAGTTCTACTTTAATTTGTGTGAGTTTTAGGTAATGGATTTATGGATCTAATTTTGTATCATACACTTTATCTGCTCACTAGGAATCTCACTTCAAAAGGACCATCCCATCATTCATAGTCCTTTGAATCTAATTTTGTATCCAAGTCTTTTTCTCATGAGGTTCAAGTTATTTTATAGCATTTTCGCTTATGACATCCTAGCTTCTATTACATTGAAAAATTGTTTCCCCGTTTTTTTTATCAATAGAAGGTCTAGTTTTTTTTCAGTGTGAAACTTGCCAACTACTAAACATTACTTGAAAATTGTACCCAAGCTTGAAATTCAAACCAATGCATCTCTTCTTGATGGCTCATGGTAATTTCTGGGTGCCCTCAAAAATAAAAAAAAANGTAATGAACAATATGCAAAAACAGGAATGCAAATCACCGAAATCAACTCTACACACCCCAAGTATTCACATAGATGTTGGCTCAATACATAATGAACACCAAGAGAAAGAAGGAGAAAAAAAATGATCAAAACATCCAATAGAATAATTTGTGACCTATGAAAAATTATCCTCTTACAAATTTTTTGTTTAAAACTTGGATAATGTGCATCCCAAATTCAATCATAGAGGCCTTATCTATTATTGCTATGAAAGAGGTTGTCGAAGAAGAGATTCTTGCCCTTGTTGCCCTTGAAAAGAATGGAACCTGAATCATAACAACTCTGTCACTTGAGAAAAGAAATGTAGGACACAAATAGGCATTCACTATCAAATACAAAACAGATTGGAGCATAGAAATGTTTAAGACTAGAGTTGTGGCAAAATGTTTCATTCAGTCTTATGGGATCAAGTATCATGAGACATTTGCACTAGTGACGAAACTAAACATAGTAAGAGTATTACTATCGTTGGCTGTCAACAAGGACAAACATTTATATTAGCTAGACATAAAAAAATGCATTTCTTAATGGAAAATTTGTGGAAGAAGTGTCTATAGAAATATCTCCAGGATTGAAGAACAACACTAATAATCAGATAGTGTGCAAACTAAAGAAATCGTTGTATGGGTTGAAATAATCTCTTAGAATATAGTTTTAAAGGTTCACCAAAAACTTTCTTGCAAAAGGGTTCTATCAGTGTCAGAATAATCACATTTTGTTTGTTAAATCAAATTAAGAACGTATGATAGCCATCCTTATTGCAGATGTAAATGATATTATTCTTATAGGCAATGACGTAAGGGAACTTGAAATAATCAAAAAAATAATGACTTTAGCTTGAGATCAAATATTTTGGAACTTTAAGATACTTCTTCGGAATGGAAGTAGTGATGTTCAAAGAATACATTATCATATCTTAGATAAAATATATCTTTAAATTATTAAAGGAGATAGGAATGTTGGGATGTAAATCAATAAATACTCCTATAGATCCCAATCGACGAGCATCAAAAGTAGAGGATAACAACCCGGTTGAAAAAGGTGGGTCTTAAAGACTTGCGAGAATACTTATTTATTTGTCACATACAAGACCTGGCATTGCTTTTTCTATGGGTGTAGTGAGCCAACATATGAATAATCTAAATGAAGATCATTTAGAAGCAACGTTTTGAATTTTGATGTACCTAATGATAATTCCAGGACATGGATAGATATTCAAGTAAGCTGAAAATCTTGATATTGAGATTTACATCAATGTTAGTTGGGCGGGATAACTGACTGATTGTAGATCGACCATGGGTTAATGTTTATTTGTGTGGAGTAACCTTGTTACTTGGAGAAATAAAAAATCAAGCTTTTGTGTGGCAAGAAGCTATGCAAATTTTTAGTATCGTGCCCTGATATTAGAAATTTGTGAGATGTGACTAAAAAAACTATTGTTGGAACTTTACATGGAGAACCAAAGCACTATTAAGGTGTTTAATGATAATCAATCAGCCATCGGGATTTCAGAGAATCTTGTACACTACGATCAAACGAATTATATAGAGATTGACAAACACTTCATCTCTGAGAAGGTCAATGGAAGGGTTGTTCAACTAAGCCTCTCTTAACTCGGTATCAAATTGCTGACATTTTTACCAAGGTTCTTCATCGGTACCACTTTAGTGATCTCAACATTAAGGTTGAGATGTATGACATGTACAACTTAACTTGAGAGGGAGTGTTGATATACGGATTAGAAAACTGTGGGCCCGCTATTACGTTTGAGGGGAGAAAATTTTCTCCCGCAATTAAACCAAAAATCAATTAAATTCAATCCTTTACCCGCGCAGCAGAGTCGACATGGCCTATAACTTGATTATCCGTGTCTCAATCTTCTACACTGAAAGGGTAGAGTTGACAAGATCTACATCTTGACAACTAGATATTTTATACACGAGTGATATGGTTGACAAATCCGGGCACAACAAAAATAAATTGACAAATGCCCAGAATAAGTGATGTAAGCTTGGTTCCCTAATCAACTCCAACTAACAGGGCAAAACCATGCAGGTCTTTGACATTACTAATGATGAATTTACAAGAAAAAAGTAAATACTAAGAATATTCATGCTAACTAGTATAGGCATTCATCATCTTGGTTTGCATGCCAATATTGCCAAGATCTCAAGATCAAATCGAAGATATGAAGTCTAACCTCTTGAGCTGAAATTTTTAGATTGGCCACGCACAAATGAAATTGGATGTCAATCAACATAAATGAGTCAAGCCAAACTCTTGCTTGCTCCGACTCCTATAATGGGCATAATTACTGAATTTTGTAAGCATTGTAGTTCCTTATCATTAATTATTAACTTGGGTGATTAATTGCTTATGCTAAATTACCAAGACATCTCTGTGCATTTCGTTACTCTTGCATATTCATTCACTTGACTACCTGTAAACTCAATCAAATGTTAAGACACCAAATCAATTCAAATCAATCAAATCTTTTGGTTTTCCTTAAAGTTAGGGCTTCTAATCCTTCAATCAAAGTTAAATTAAAAGCCAAGATAATTCAAATATAGTTTAAATCACCACCCATCAGTAGGCTACCATTTTATGAGGTAAGGTTGCAAGACCCCCACCGAGCCTTCTTCAATAAATGTTGCAAGCCCCAGTCACATGATTGAGGTATAAAGCATTAAATTACACTTTCATTACTTCAAATCAATCTTGTGTAAAGATAATAAAATCTAACCTTACTTTTAAGCAAAACCCTTATCAATTACAAATTCCTTTAACCCTCGCCACCAAGTTGTGACATGAATAGGTTCAATATTGCTTAAATTTGTAATACTAAAGTCCTCTACCTGTCTCTATTAAATTATCCAAAATTACCTTAAATTATCATTCTAAAATACTTTGTTTTTCTCTACCAAATAAGAAGTTGTCACCTTTAAGCTGACACAAAGTCATCTACAAACTACTGCACAAAAAGTTATCAAAATCCTGAAATCCTCATGTCGACTCCACACCAAATACATTGTGTTTTGACCTAGGAGCTTTTTTATTAAGTATATGGGATCAATTTAACTCATATATCAATCAACCTCTTGCCTACTCAGGATAATCAGGGACAAACAATGATTATTAATCAAATTTCTTGGATGATGTGACTTTCCAAATCTCGATTTTTGGTAAATTGGATCCACTAGTTTGAATGTAGTTTCTTGACCAGGGTTGGCCATGTATCAATATCATGTTCCCTATATATAAAGCTAAACTCAACCAACTACATCAATGTCTTTAAACGAGGTATTCTCGAGTATCGCACTTGTGATGTAAATATTCATGCAGGCTTGCACCCATAGATATCTTAGTCTTCTAAATAAAATATTAACNCATCGGTACCACTTTAGTGATCTCAACATTAAGTTTGAGATGTATGACATGTACAACCTAACTTGAGAGGGAATGTTGATATACATATTAGAAAACTGTGGGCCCGCTATTATGTTTGAGGGGAGAAATTTTTCTCCTGCAATTAAACCAAAAATCAATTAAATTCAATCCTTACCCGCGCACCAGAGTCAACATGGCCTATAACTTGATTATCCGTGTCTCAATCTTCTACACTGAAAGGGTAGAGTTGACAAGATCTACATCTTGACAACTAGATATTTTATACACCAGTGATATGGTTGACAAATCCGGGCACAACAAAAATAAATTGACAAACGCCCAGAATAAGTGATGTAAGCTTGGTTCCCTAGTCGACTCCAACTAACAGGGCAAAACCATGCAGGTCTTTGACATTACAAATGATGAATTTACAAGAAAAAAGTAAATACTAAGAATATTCATGCTAACTAGTATAGGCATTCATCATCTTGGTTTGCATGCCAATATTGCCAAGATCTCGAGATCAAATTGAAGATATGAAGTCTAACCTCTTGCGCTGAAATCTTTAGATTGGCCACACACAAATGAAATTGGATGTCAATCAACATAAATGAGTCAAGCCAAAATCTTGCTTGCTTCGACTCCTATAATGGGCATAATTACTGAATATTGTAAGCATTGTAGTTCCTTATCATTGATTATTAACTTGGGTGATTAATTGCTTATGCTAAATCACCAAGACATCTCTGTGCATTTCGTTACTCTTGCATATTCATTCACTTGACTACCTGTAAACTCAATCAAATGTTAAGACACCAAATCAATTCAAATCAATCAAATCTTTTGGTTTTCCTTAAAGTTAGGGCTTCTAATCCTTCAATCAAAGTTAAATTAAAAGCCAAGATAAGTCAAATCTAGTTTAAATCACCACCCATCAGTAGGCTACCTTTTTATGAGGTAAGGTTGCAAGACCCCCACCGAGCCTTCTTCAATAAATGTTGCCAGCCCCAGTCACATGATTGAGGTATAAAGCATTAAATTACACCTTCATTACTTCAAATCAAGCTTGTGCAAAGATAATAAAATCTAACCTTACTTTTAAGCAAAACCCTTATCAATTACAAATTCCCTTAACCCTCGCCACCAAGTTGTGACATGAATAGGTTCAATATTGCTTAAATTTATAATACTAAAGTCCTCTACCTGTCTCTATTAAATTATCCAAAATTACCTTAAATTATCATTCTAAAATACTTAGTTTTTCTCTACCAAATAAGAAGTTGTCACCTTTAAGCTGACACAAAGTCATCTACAAACTACTGCACAAAAAGTTATCAAAATCCTGAAATCCTCATGTCGACTCCACACCAAATACATTGTGTTTTGACCTAGGAGCTTTTTTATTAAGTATATGGGATCAATTTAACTCATATATCAATCAACCTCTTGCCTACTCAGGATAATCAGGGACAAACAATGATTATTAATCAAATTTCTTGGATGATGTGACTTTCCAAATCTCGATTTTTGGTAAATTGGATCCACTAGTTTGAATGTGGTTTCTTGACCAGGGTTGGCCATGTATCAATATCATGTTCCCTATATATAAAGCTAAACTCAACCAACTACATCAATGTCTTTAAACGAGGTATTCTCGAGTATCGCACTTGTGATGTAAATATTCATGCAGGCTTGCACCCATAGATATCTTAGTCTTCTAAATAAAATATTAACCTTGGATGATCCAAAATATTTTTAGAGGAAGTATCCTGTAAGTGCTGTAGTTTACCTTTGAAAACTCCATGCTTAGCTCCTTTCCCAATAATCCAAATTAACTTGAAGGATATGAATCACATTACTGGTCGTTGAATGTTATTTAGAGCCAATAATGATCAAATATGAAGATCTAAAAGATGAGCTTCTTGGCAGAGTGGAAGGGTAGTTGGCAAAAAAGAGTGAGGCACGAGAAATTGCATGAAGCATGTACTTTAATGGAAGGGAGAGTCCTAGGCTTGTCAGATACAAGAACACCGTGCAATCACATAGGCATCATGTGGGCATAAATAGTGCTTTATCGAGTAACAAGGATCAAATGGTGATATCGTTTCTCTTTGTTCGATTCAAGGATGCCATTCATGCATGTGAGTGAGCAAGGAAATGCAATGAGGATGCAGATTGAGGGGTGGAGTTGTGCACGAGAACTGACATGGGATGTGGGTGCCATGATGCATGTGACACGAGAACTGACATGGGATGTGGGTGCCATGATGCATGTGACAATCACAATAAATGGGCCTAGAGTGGAGTTAAGGTTTGATGCTAAGATATATACAGAGTGGTCCATCAAGAAAAAATTCTATACAAGTGAGCTTGAGAGGCGATGAGAATGATGTGAAAATTTTAGATGAATGAATGTTTTAAAGGGAGCATGGGATAGATAAAGAATAAAGCGTGGGAAGCCTAGTAAGGTAGAGAATCCTCATTGATGTGGCCACAAGAAGTTTTTGATTTCACCTCATGTTCAAATTTGATGAAATTACATGACATGGCACCTATTTATAATAAGGTTATTGAAAAATCATAAAATTTTCTTCTGAACAAATGGAAAATAATAAACTATCCCTAATAAATTAATTGATTTAACATGTACTACAATAAAACTCAACACTGGTAGCTTCTTGTAATATATAATTCAACACTTTATGAACATGCTTAGTGACGCGGAGCTTCCCACGAGTTCCATGATTCCTCCCCCCTACAATGTTGCAATCCTAGCTACAATCCCGCTTGGAGCGGTTCTGCATGTAGTCGTCCGTGATTCCTGCAATGATGCCGCAAGATTTTTCGGCTCAGACTAGTCCCGGAGAGTCGGTCGACAATTCCTCTTCATGTATTTACCTCCTATTTAGAGTGGGGCNGAAGTCTTTGATTTCACCTCATGTTCAAATTTGATGAAATTACATGACATGGCACCTATTTATAATAAGGTTTTGAAAAATCATAAAATTTTCTTCTGAACAAATGGAAAATAGTAAACTATCCCTAATAAATTAATTGATTTAACATGTACTACAATAAAACTCAACACTGGTAGCTTCTTGTAATATATAATTCAACACTTTATGAACATGCTTAGTGACGCGGAGCTTCCCACGAGTTCCATGATTCCACCCCCCTACAATGTTGCAATCCTAGCTACAATCCCGCTTGGAGCGGTCCTGCATGTAGTCGTCCGTGATTCCTGCAATGATGCCGCAGGATTTTTCGGCTCAGACTAGTCCCGGAGAGTCGGTCGAGTATTTCCCTCCTATTTAGAGTGGGGACCGCTCCTCTTTACACTAGGACTATATATTTATTATTTCTGCACGTTTAGGGTAGTTTTGCATATCTATTTAAGATAGTCGTTGGCTGTCGGTGTTCCCCTTCTAGGATTGTATCNCCTCTTTACACTAGGACTATATATTTATTATTTCTGCACGTTTAGGGTAGTTTTGCATATCTATTTAAGATATTCGTTGGTTGCCGGTGTTCCCCTTCTAGGGTTGTATTCGAAGGCGAGAAGGTGCTTTGGTTGTATCTCATTTGAGGTGATGACATTCTCTAAGGGTTCGATTGGTGTTTCGGTTGTAGCTTGATCATATAGGGTTATTTATGCTTACCCAACCACTCTGCAACCTTTCCTGCCGCCCCCTCACTGTCGCAGTGCCCGGACAACCCTCCACTTCACTGCCCCGCGCAGTGTCAGTCTTCCACTTCACTGCCTCTCGCTGTACCAGCCCTCCACTTCACTGTTGGTGCTATCACAGGCCTTCCACTTTGCTCTCAACGCTATTCCAACCCCTCCTTTTGCTGTCCCAGCCTATTTCAACCTCGCACCACCACTCTTTGACCACCTATCTGATCTCTACCATCCCACAGATCGAGCCCTAGCTTGCATTTGTGTCGTGCTTGTTGTAATTTTCATTTTAAGCATGTTTGGTTGTAACAACCTATTTTCCTTTAGCAATAATATTTACTTGTCTTATTGTGATTTGGGTTAACTCCGGTATTACTAAGCTTGATATGGAGGATCTAAGGTGACGATGGGGAAGCAAAGGCAGGGGGTTGTAAGGTGGAGAAGCTTGCTATTATATCTTTCTTAGGCTGCACATAAAAGTGGATAGACATTTCACGAGTATTGTTGTCTGCTTGAAGTTGACCTCCATCCAACACCCAAATACCACTGATTGGGGGTATGATGACGTATAAGATGCTTGCTTATGGACATGCTAATCATATTGTCATTGTATTTTTTTAAGTTTCTTTACAATTTCACTGCTTATACTTTGTATTTTTTTCCTCAGTAACATTATCAAATTTAATCAGAACAAAATACTTTTTTTGTTGAAATCATTGAGCAGGAACTCACCGAACACATTCCAATTTTATACATATGGTATGCGGAAATGGAAATGGCAGCGTGTAAATCCAGTAGTGGGGAATTTGTGCAACGTGCATTGCATATACTCTCTTGCTTAGGTGGTAACCTCAAGTACAGTCCTTTTACAACCAAAACATCTGGTTTGGATATTTTGCGAGCACAACAAGGATTCAAAGAACAAGTTAAAAACTTGCGTTCTGCATGGGCTCATGGTGATGTGAAGGAATCTTCAGTTGCTCTCATTCGCACAGCATCTTTGTTTGAGGTCTTAACCACCGGGTGCTCTGCTGGTATTCAAATTATGGAGGAAGCTTTCTCCATGGCACTTCCAGGTGAGTCATGGTTTACATGCCATAGAACGAAAAAGTAGCAACCTATTTTCTTTGCTGCAGATCTCTTCACATGTCTATTATGGTTCATTGGAAAGCAAAAAGTTATTTGTCACCTCTTTATTACTTCTTTTTGGTGCTGCCTTTTTTTTTTACGTTTATGTTAGTCCCTTTTCTCAGCTATTTATTTTAATTGTTCCCAGGCCATCCTGAAGCACGTGCATCTTAATTCTAATCTCTCATCTATCCTCTTCCTGCCTTCCTCTTAAATCCTATTTGTGGAGTGTGAGGGAGAATTTGTTAAGAAAGTGTATTTATATGTGTTGTTGGACTGCTTTTTTTATTTTATTTTATTTACATACAAGACTCACATATCGATTATATCAACCATGAAAATTTTTTTTAACATCAGCGTTCGGTAGTCTTGATTTTTATTGGTTGCATTTGCGGTCTTTAAACTATGAATTTTCACACTTCATTGATTGAGTTTAATTCATCACAACATAAAATTGTACTATAAATCCTAGATCTAAGACATCTTGCGTTAATGTGTTTGGCTTTTGGTGTTCCTGTTTTGCTGTTAAGCTAATGTTAAACTTTATTCTTTTTTAGAAGATTTACTTTGCTAGTTTTGTCCTTTCTCTTCCTTTGGCTTTCTGAAATAGTTCCTGTACTGCATGCGCAGAAGCCCATCACTTCTATCAGCCCCTAGAGTGGCTG
>JXCR01098242.1:50829-77848 GCA_002079205.1 Phalaenopsis hybrid cultivar | reverse complement strand
TATATATATATATAAAAGGAATGACTTGAGGCTATTATGCGAGCCTCAGCCATCCCCAATGCACCAGGGAATCGAACCCCAGACCAGAGGGGATTTACAATTGTCAAGCAGATGCCCGACCAATTGATTTGAGTATGCAGCGCCTATATATATATATTCAAAAAAGAATGACCGGAGGCTATTGTGAGCCCCGACCACCCCTCATGCGGCTAATAATTTGAGTACCACACTCTATACTCAGGGTGATTCGAACCCCAGACCAGAGGGGACTTACAATTGACAAGCAGATGCCTTGACCAACTGATTTTAGTACGCGAAGCATATACACACACACGCGCGCACGCACACACACACACACATACATAAATGTTTAATGTTTAACATTTCAAGAGCTGTAGGATAAATTTATCAAATTGGGTGATCAGAATTTCATAATGTTTAGCTTTGATTTTATGTGAAAGTGATTATGAGTTTGAAGTGTGGAAACATTCAGATGTTTTAGAATTTAGTATATATGGGCAATTAATGATAGTTAGCATGTAATGAATGATTTTAGTTGATAAAATGCACAATATTACCAGACATTTAAGGAAGTTTCTATCTGATAGCAAATGATTCTTATTTCTTTTGCATGTTTAATGATAAGTAGAAGTACTTAAATAACAAGATCACAATCAATGATGCGATGCTAGTTGCAAAAAGCAAAGTTGAAAGAAAATTAGTCGTCCTTCTTTGACTAGGAGAAACATTTGTATGTGCAATCATTATGTGTTGTGTATGCTTCTATGTATATTTTTATGTGCAAATGAATGTGTACTTATGTTTATCCATGTGTGATGTATTTGACATGAGAGCAAATATTTTTTATGTTAAAACATGAATTAATGCACAACTATATGATATTCTTCCTGGTATATGATGTAAAATAAAAATTTTCGTTGTTTTTAGGTAACCAAACATAGCTTTTTGAATTTAAATATCATTTATGAAGTAACATGTGTTTTATGGCTGCTTGCTCTGTTCCACAATAGTTATTATGTATTTTGGAGTGAAAGTATCACATCTTATTTGTAATACTTATTTTTTGCCAAAATACACCCTAAATAAATTATATCAAAGTTTCAGTTTTTTAAACAATAACAACAACAACAGTAACAACAAGTCTTTACACCACTAAGTGCGGTCGGCTACATGAATCCTTTTTCTCCATTGTGTCCGATTGAGTGTTGTTGAAATTCAGAATAATATGAAATATTTTTATTGATATGAAAAGGAGGTATATATAACCCTTACATGAATTCTAGCATAGGAAAGACAATAAAAAAAATAACAAGATAGGAAAGATATAACTCCTAATATCTCCAATTAATCGATTCATATTAATTGTTTTGGAGATAAATGAAACAATGTAAAAATAAGAAAGCCTGGAATAGGAAATGTAATAAATCCAATCTAAGGAAATAATTTATTCTTTATAACTGGTTGAGCAAATTAACAACAGAAAATTCTCCATGGAACAGATCTCTACGGAAGGAAAAACAACATGAAGAAAAACGGCTAGGAAATTGTCGCTTTCTTTTTGGAGGCCAACAGAGTCGAAGCTCCCGGCTTTTGAAGGGCCATGACAGGCCAAGCCTGGAGGGAGAGAAGAAGCAAAAGTCAATTTTTCAAATACTAAGTTGAGTGCCCTTCCTTCCTGCACAGAGGATGGCAGGAAGGGAGTCCGACGGTTCTGAAAGGATGACGGGTGGCTAGGGTACGAAATTAAGCTCTGATAACATGATGAAATTCATAATAATGTAGAATTTTTTTATTGATATGAACAAGATATATAAATAACCCTTACCTGAATCCTATAATATAAAAGACAATAAAAAAAAATAACAGAAAAGGAAAGATAGAACTCATGATATCTAAAATTAATCAGTTCATATTAATTGTTTTGGAGATAAGGGAAATAACATAGAAATAAGAAAGTTTAAAATAGGAAAGAAAATAATTTAATCCTCATAACTTCTCATAGGAATAAATTATTTCCTAATGTAACTTTTAACAAGTGTCATATTTTCATTTAATTCTAATAAATTAAGATCATTTTCATACAACATGCCCTAGTCTTTTTGGGTCTATCTCAACCTTTTTTAACAAAAGTCCAATCTAAAACATCTACTCGACTAACTGGATCGTCAGATCGTCGACGTTTAATATGACCAAACCATCTGAGGCTTTCAAATCTTGTCTGCCATTAGACACCAAGCTTTTCATTGATTATTCATTTTGCATTTTGCTCTAAGTGTAAAGCCACTCATCCACCTAAGCATTCATATCTCAGGAACACTTAACACAGTTTTATGTCTCTCTTTTATAGGCCAACATTCTGCCCTATAAAGCAATGCAGGTCTCACCACCATCTTATAAAAGTTTTCTTTAAGTATATGAGGTATATTTCTATCCCACAATAGGCCCAATGCATTCCTCTACTTCAACCATCCAACTGAATTCTACTAATAACATCCCCATCTATATCAATATCACTGTAAAATAAATTTCATTTTTTTCAAAATCATTAAAAATCATTCCATTTGCTTTTGACACTTCAAAACGATCATTGATTTCTANTTAGGAACACTTAACACAGTTTTATGTTTCTCTTTTATAGGCCAACATTCTGCCCTATAAAGCATTGCAGGTCTCACCACCATCTTATAAAAGTTTTCTTTAAGTATATGCGGTGTATTTCTATCCCACAATAGGCCCAATGCATTCCTCTACTTCAACCATCCAACTGAATTCTACTAATAGCATCCCCATCTATATCAATATCACTGTAAAATAAATTTCAGTTTTTTCAAAATCATTAAAAATCATTCCATTTGCTTTTGGCACTTCGAAACGATCATTGATGAACTAATTCTAAAAAATGTGAAGTTATGAAATTAGTTCTAGCTTAAATAAAATTTTCCTAGGGTTTTATTTAATAATGTTGTTGATGCACTATAGATATTAGTAGATCTTCATGTTTTCCACTTTAATTTGCTTGCATTGGCTTATGACCGAACAACTAAGATTAAATAGAGGACAATATATATATATATATATATATGCTTAATTATATTAATAAGTTTATATATTATAATTTAGCCTAAGTCATTCCTCACTTCCCCAAGTCATGAGCTTCAAGACAGTCGAAAACTGAAACAAAGAGCAGGTCTTGAGGAATAGAGAAAAGAAGAAAAGGACGAATATAAAAATGACGGAGAAATAGGTGGAGAAAAAGGAGAAGAGAGGAAAAGAGAAGGAGAAGAGGAGAGGAAGAAAGTGATACCAAAGTTAACCCAAACAACAACAAAATAATAATATTATTGTTGAAATTTAGTAGAGAATTATAATTAATGAACTAGAATAGGAAATAACAACACAAACACAAAGCATATGACACTGGGGTTGTCATGGCTACTATTTGAATTTGGTGTTGGCAGTAGGATGGTGGCAATTTTGTTGTTTATGGAAGGGTCGATGGCTTGAGGCTAGGGGCAGAAGGATGAGAACAAACTGGGAGAAGTAAGGGGGAGGTGGAGGCTGCGGTTGGAGGTGCAGGAAATGAACCAGTTGGTTACAGCGGGGTTAGTGGTACGGGATTGAAGGTGGAATAGGGAGACTTGTTGCGGGGATGAAGAAGGTTGCAGGGATAGCGAAAACTATGACTGTTTGGGAGAGGGCTGCAACAATGGAGGGGTGTTGTAGCAGCAAAGGATGGATGCAAAGGATGGGAAAATCGAAGATAAATACTCCATCAAGAACGAGATACAACTGGAACATCACTCGATTCTTGGGAGCGAATCACCACCTCAAAACGAGATACATCTGAAACACCACTTGCCATTCAATACATCCTAAAAGGAAAAAGGGGACGTCAACAGTTGTCCTGACAGAAACAAAATCAGAACCTCCTCCTAAATATGACAAAAACAACATATATAGACTTAGAGTACTCAAGGATTGACTCCCACATCAGTTAGATGGAAAATCTTGTGAGAAGTAGGGCCAATCGCCCCCCTGGAGGTGTTTGCTTGAGTCGGACATCCGATCCAGAAGAAGGGAATAGCTTGCCAGTCTAGAGTTATTGCCATTGGGGCCCTCAGAGGTCTGATTCAGAACTCCCACAGTAGGTTTGTCCATGCCAGCTTCCTGAGATTGGGGGAGCTTCGATATCATCCGTCGAAGTTTTTGATTCCTCATAGCATGGAGTCAAGTCTATCACTTTGAAGGTAGCATAAATGTTGTAATCTTCTAGTAAATCAATTTTGTAAGCATTGTCATTAACTTCTTGAGGATCCAAAAATGTTCATCTGCACTGGGCTTGAGTTTTTTTAATGGATCCCATTAGAATTCTCTCCTTCAGCTTGGAATAGAAAAAAATAAAATTTGCATATGCCATGAAGTCCTAGGATCAAAATTGACTTAAGAACATGTAGTTATCAATTAAAGCCCTCAAAATAATTCAGAAGAAAATATTGTATCTGTCAAACCATTGAGTTCTCTAAGCAAACATATAGATCAAAATGAGGAGTTCAAATTGCTTGGAATAATGCTGCAATGAAGGTAAGGCATCCTTTGTAATATCCGAACATAAAAAATATCAAGTATAGAGGTTACATAAAAGATCTCAGAAATAAGTAGTGTTTGTTGCAATTAAGGTTAGGCATCATTTGTAATATCCGAACATAAAAAATATCAAGTATGGAGGTTACATAAAAGATCTCAGAAATAAGTAGTGATTGTTGCAACATACAAGTGGTTGAGTCTTCTTTGTGATTAGGATTTCTTCATAATAGCTCCAAAACAAAACAAAAAATTTGTCCAAAATCAAATCAAGTGTAACATTATATGTTCAAGGAAATTAGTAGGATCAATATAGTACACCTTAAACTATAAAACTCGAGAAGCACAACGCACATGCTATAAATCGTGAAATATATAGAGAATATTAAATAACAAAACATAAAACTACCCAAAATATTCAAATGACACAATATTGAAATTGCAGAGCCACTAATTATGGTCATTTCAAGATAAAGACCACATAAAGTTAAGTGTTTGCTATGAACTTCTCCAAATTAAGGTAGAAGGGATGGGTTGTAATTGCCATTGCCAAAAAATTCAAATTGTTGGCGACGGGCTGCAACAGTGGAGATATTTCAATAGACCCTTCAACAAAATTTCATTAAACACAATAAGTAATTGCATCATATTCTAGGAGCTCTCTACACAGGAGCCAACATTGCTTTCCTTTTGTGGAATACCCTGCTAGCGACTCAGGTGAGCTCTCTATGTGGAAAATGGATTCTCGTCGAAATACACGGGAAATGGAGATGTTATAGACATGTGAGACGGAAGAAGGTAACGGCTAATGGCATGGTGAGCAAACTTGGAATGGATTAAGGGAGGCGAGAGAATGATGGAGGGGGTAACAGAGAATGGTTAATTGGAAAGATGGGCATGTTTTGGCTGGGTACTATGTAAATATTAAGATTAAAGTGTTTAGGATGTAAACACATATGTTTTATGTCGTTGGTAGGTAAAAAAAGTATCTTTTTTTTTTCCAGCATATGTGAAAAGGACCAAGTGCTTCAAGAAACCTCAAAAGCTAACACAATTTTTCCAACATTCCCTTGCAGGCTGATATATTTCTAGCTCCTCAGTTTCTTGCAGCGGCAAGGTTCGAGATTGACATGGTAGTTCCGATCGCCTAACACTGCATCAATTCAAACTTTCTTCGTCTTTCAGTATGCCTCAAATATTTAAATTCCAAGTTGTATAATGCTCAAATGCATTTAACCATAAACAATATGCTCTTGTTTTATTCTCTCATGTTTCAGCTGTTAGCTTCTCCTGATGCTTATTTATCCTTGTTTGTCAGAGCCGCTACCCGACGCTTGCCTGGCTCAAGGAAGCTTACGACGAGCACCCTGCTTTCCAAGCAGCTCTTCCCACAAACCAACCAGATGCGCCTTCACCGTCGAACGTATGAAAATGTGTCGCCGTTAGCTCTTCATCAATATACTGCTTTTTGGGTGTGTCATATCTGGGTAGGTGTCTCCTTTGCTGTTAGACAAAAAAAAGAGCTTTTGTTTGCTAAGGTCTTAAATTTCAAACCTTGTTGGCTTGGGGTTTGTTCCACCACCTGAAATAAGTTTCTTGGTAGACAAAATTTGGGCAAGTTGTGTTGTTTTAAGCAAGAGATGAGCTGCTTCCATTAATGAAACTTTAGACTTGGAATTCTTCTCTTGCCTCCTTTGATCCATGCAGAATAAATAGTGATATCTTTTTATGGGGACATTTACATGCATAGCACACAATTCTCATGTATTTACATATCTCACATCTAAACTTTCATATTTATGTACACAGCACCATCAAAAATTGCACCATCACCCCCTTTTTAAAAGTGAAATAGGCATTTTCATGCATAGGTTTAAAGCACTTTTTACTGTGTATGTAAATATGAAAGTTTAGGTGCGAGATATGTAAATACAAAAGAATTGTGTGCTATGTATGTAAATCTCCTTTCTTTTAATTATCTAGACATTGTTATTTATGTAAAAACCAAAAAATGGAAAGTTACAGTGTGAGGTGTGTAATTGCAGAAGATTTGTGTGCTTCATATGTAAATTTCCTTTTTTTTTTAGGTGTATAGACATTGGGCTTAAAGAATAAATAAGAAACTAGCCCTTGCATGCTCATGATATATTAACGTCTTAGCGTCGTACAGAGATCCACATACACAAATAAAAAGAAATTGATAGAAAAGATAGTACGAGGTTTTCTATGAAAAACCCGAAGGGTAAAAATCAAGGGGCTTAGCCCACTTGAAGTGGTTTTACAATGTTGATGTATGTTATAAAATTTTACTGACCTTTGATTAGTCGGCTGTCATATTACATAAGTGGGGATTATCGATTTCACTAAGGGAATTGTGGAGCATGTTGGGAAAGTGGGGATGACCTATTGTTATGAAGAAAGACTTGCGGTGGAGCTTAGGTGCTTGGAAGTTTGATTTGATGTCAATAGTGATGATGTTGGTGATGGTCGGAGAGCAGAGATCAGGTCGTGGTCCGATGACAACGATCGTGGTCTGTTGGTTACACGGTTGGGTAATGGTAGTCCAATTCGGTGGCGGTGACCCGACGGAGGCGGCAAGATGACATTGATCTGGCTGAGGCTGCAACCATTGATGATGATCTGATAGCAGTGGTCTGGTAGCTGTTTACTATGTTTTGTTAATATGCGAAGCAAGTTTGATCTGATAACAAATGTAGTAATCAATGAACTAAAAGAAGCCTATTACAGATTATATTAGATGCACAAAGAGAATTTAGTTGGACAAAATTAAATAAAAAAAAGAATTCTTATTGTGCTTCATAATTGCTAGTGATATGAGATGAAAATAATGCTGAGAAATAAAAGATGCAACGAGAAAATATTACGTGTTATATTGTACAAACGACGGATCAAATTCATGAAAATTGAAATACACGGCAGTCTCCGCTAATCTGATCCATCGTCCATACGCATGTATAACATATGTAATATTTTCCCTTGTGCAAAATGTCTATCTACCAAGTTTATGCCCTGAAATAAAAGGGTAGATAACCTTAATGAGTTCTAATAAAAGCTCATAATCTGTTTATAAATACTTATAATTAATGTACATATTTATGAACAACAATATGATGAACATTTATCAAAATTCTAAAAAAAATAACATTTATTTAAGTTTTCATAATGTATTGGTAAATATAAAAATATGTGCTGGTTGTTATTATGTTCGCATCATATATTTATGCAAAACAACATATAGAGCACAGAGAAAATTTTTACAATAATCATACTACTATTCATAACTGCTACATCATGCATATTAAAGTTACAAAGTAGAATACATTTGTACATATTTCAGAAACATTACAGATCCCAACTTAGATGTTAGATGCTTCATCTTCTTGAATCAATTATTGTATATGAGATGCATGCGGTGTCCGATCCTGACCGTAGATCACGGTGATCTACGGTCAAGATGTATTTCGATGGCCCCACTTAAAAAAAAATTTAAAAAAAAAATCAATGATGGGGTTGGAAATGTTGGTGGTGAAGTTTTTGTTCGTGGTATTATTGGTAGTGTGTGTTGATGTTAGGGTTGGTGCAGTTGGTGGTGTGTGTTGATGTTGGAATTGGTGTTGTTGGTGGTGTGTGTTGATGTTGGGAATGTTGTTGTTTTTATGTGTTGATGATGGGTTTGGAGTTGTTGGTGGTGTGTGTTGATGTCGTGGTTGGTGTTTGATGGTGAAGTTTATGTTCATGGTAATGTTGACAGTATGTTTTAATGCTAGGGTTGGTGTTGTTAGTGGTGTGTCGGTGTTGGGGTATGTGTTGTTGTAGGTGTATGTTGATGTTGGGGGTGGTGTTGTGGTGTATGTTGAAGCTTGGGTGTGTTGATGATGTGATGTTTCATTTTAGTTGACTTTTCTAGTTATGATTTTTTAAATGTCACTTTATTTTTTCTTTTACTATACATTTATATTACTTGATTCTTTTTCATGCTAGTATCATTGCGACATTTTTCTTAAAGAGATAGAATTAGAAAATGGGTCAACGACCTTTTTTAATAAAGAGGCATGGCAAAGTATATTTAAGAAATTTAAGGAACATGCAAGAAGGGACTATGACGGGTTACAATTTAAAATTAATGCGGATCAGTTAAAGAAAGATTGAAAAATATGAAAAGAGTTGAAGCGTGGATTTAAAGGTTTGAGTTGGGACCTCATAAAGTGAATCATAGGTGCTTCCGAAGGATGGTGTGCCAAGAGATTGGAGGTAAGAATTTATGATACGTAAAATCCCATGCTAATTATTTACTTATTTAATTACATCAACATATAAATGACCCGTTAATTTGTAGGCTGTTCCAAATGCTAACAAGTTTAAGTTCAGTGTTATCGACCCTAAGCTTAAAGAAAAATCGGACCATATGTTTGGTGGAGTAGTTTCCACTGGTGAGCATGCATGGACCCCTAGCGAGAGAGGTTTTGCTAGCATAGCTGAGCATGTGGATGTCGAGCTAAATTTGACACAAATAAAGCCCCGAGCCCTAACGTTAATGAAGTTGAATCTACTAGTATTTCTAAGTGTCCAAGGGTTTAGAAAAATAAAAAAGAAGGTGATGTTTTCATCAGAAGCCAAATATCACAATTAGTTACTTCATGCGTCGATGACTCTGACACATTACAAGTAACTTTCATTCAAAAAGTTATGTGAATTTTGAAAACAACTCCAGAAATTTACGAGAACATGCCGTTGTACTCATTTTCTATGAAGTTACTTGAAAACTCGACCTGGAGAGAGTTCTCAGAGACCTCATAGTTTCATAAGACTTGAATTGATTACTTCTATTAATCATTTTCACTAATGTTGCATCTAAGGTTTTGTATTGTGTTGTTTTAAACCTTTAGAAAATATGAGTTCGAGAACTTCTGGTACCTCCAAATCATTGTACTACTACAGTGGACTACAATATTCATTTACTTCACGACAGTCACAAAGCTGCGGGAGACAGTTTTACAGGTGTACAAGAAAAATAAAAGAAAGCTATGACTCCTTTATATGGGCAGTTGGGTTGGAGGAATCACTGCTGATAGCGATCGGGCATGGCCAGTTTCCTTGGAGAATGACTTATCTCGCAACATAAACCAATTGTATTTAAAAAAAATCATATTATCATATTATTAATTTTTTTTTTCAATAGTCATTTTTTATTATTTTCTTACTCAATGTTTTGTAATGTGTATGTTTTTATTTTGTAACATTCAAACTGGATATTTGCTTTTAATTATGGAATGTGCTAGCACTAATAGTTTTGTTATAAACAACACAATTGTACAAGGGCAGAAATGTTGTTTGTTCAGAAATAACTGCAGCATAACAGTTTCCTTCCACAATTACTGCGTAGTAGCAGCCCCAAACAGACCCTATATTACTTGATAGTAATATTCAACCAGATAGCTTCTCTTTTTTTATTATTTAATAATATATTATCTCCATTTGAGCCTAGGATTTGAGTATAATTCGTTTATTCTCTGGCTATGGTTTGGTACGTTGGTGTACCAACGACAGAAAGTCATACTATTTAGGTTTATAGTGATGCAGTGATGCTATATTTTTCGAGTATTTCTTTTATTTGGGTTCTTTTGATTGTCTTTTTGTGGCTTGAAATATTCCCATAGGCGCATCATTTTCAATTTCTCATATAAGCTAGTATTCATAATTTGCTAAGCCGTGTATAAGATGCTTAATAGTTTATCTGATTAAGTGTTAGTGTTACACCGTGAATCACATTTTATATCATAGTATGGATCACAACTGTTCTTTGAATAACAACTATAACAGACTTACAATATTATCGTATTAGAGTTTGTTTTCATTTTATTGAACTGAAGTTTCATCGAGACTGCTATAAGCATGCTAGATTTGGCTATCATTTGTCCTCCCACGTGTGTATCAAAGTTTTTTTTTAAACAATAATGTTTGTATGAAAGTTTTGTTTGTGCTTTCAATTGCTTGTAAATACTACGATCATTTTCTGTTGGAAAGCACATGACATTGTTGTGCTTATGCTGATAATAAGAAATTTTTTTTTTCATTAATTTTTGTTACACATTTAATTAATAGTCCAAAAGTATATTAACCTTTTTTAACCCACAGACAGGTAGGCAACTACGTTCATCTATATTTTCATTTTCGTGAGTACCATTTAGAGGTGACTTCCATATGCATGCATATATCATATTTTATTTCTTTTCTTGCATTTAACATTTAAAAAGAAAATTTGGTGAACGATAAAAACACGTGTAAATGAACAAAATTATTACAAAATAAAAACATATTTACCCACCTGCATATTCAGTCAGTTGTTCTTTTTTCCTTCTGTGAAACTAATTCTTATGTGCACCTATAATAATAAAATAGACTTGATTAACTCTGATTCATTTATAATCTTCATTATTGTTACTTTTATTCATTTATAATTTATTTATTTAATTAGTTAATTCTCCAAATTTCTTTTATTTTTCCAGCTCTATTAATGTCTGAGTATGTATACATTTCATCTAACTTTTGTATTTGCTCTGATTAGCTCGTGTTCGGCTCGTTTATATTTCGAGCTCAAAAAGTGTGTTAGTGTTCGGCTCGTTTGCTTAACGAGTCGAACGCTAGTTGTTCACGAACAAAGAGTCATTTTAACAACCTTAATCGAGTAGCTATAAGACAAAAATGGTTTGAGCAAGATTTAAAAATTATTATTTATATTAAAACATCATTTGAACNTTTATTTAGTGAATTAGTTAATTGTCCAAATTTCTTTTATTTTTCCAGCACTATTAATGTCTGAGTATGTATACGTTTCATCTAACTTTTGAACTTGCTCTGATTAGGGATGTAAACGAGCNTTTATTTAGTGAATTAGTTAATTGTCCAAATTTCTTTTATTTTTCCAGCACTATTAATGTCTGAGTATGTATCCGTTTCATCTAACTTTTGAACTTGCTCTGATTAGGGATGTAAACGAGCCCATGCTCAGCTTGTGTTCGGCTCGTTTATATTTCGAACTCAAAAAGTGTGTTCGTGTTTGACTCGTTTGCTAACGAGCCGAACACGAGTTGTTCACGAACGAAGAGTCATTTTAACAACCTTAATCATCTAGCCATAAGACAAATGTTCACGAACAAAGAGTCCTTTAACAACCCTAATCATGTAGCCATAAGACATAAGACAATAGCGAACACGAGCTGTTCACGAACAAAGAGTCCTTTGAACAACCCTAATCATGTCGCCATAAAATAATAAGGGTTTGAGCGAGCTGTTCACGAACAAAGAGTCCTTTTAACAACCCTAATCATGTAACCATAAGACAATAAGGGTTTGGGCAAGATAAAAAATTATTATTTATATTAAAACATCATTTGAATCTAATTTAATAATTTTTATTCTATTTTTTTAATCAATATTTTAATTGATTATAAATCTTTGTAGCCTTGTAATCAATTAAAATTTTTTAAAATACTATTATATATATAAACTTGATGAGTAGTATTTCGAGCCAAAACGAGCCGAACACGAACGAGCACATTTTAGTTCGTGTTTGGCTCGTTAACTTATCAAACGAAATTACCGAGCCGAACACGAGCTGTTCACGAACAACGAGCCGTTTTGACAGCCCTAGCTCTGATCCTCCATGGACGTCCTTTGTATGATTATGTGGCTATAACCAGAGTTTTGTGGCTAGATCTTTTTTCACGTCTATGACTTTCTGCAATTGCATGGGTTTGGAGCACCTGCTTGAAACTCTCAGAATCAATGAATTATGAGCCAACAACTTGCTTCATGATCTCTGAAAATAGTAGTTAAGAACCTATCACTGCAAACTTGACAATGAACAATGTTTATGCCAAACCAATGAGAAAATTTTACGCCCGGACGGCTAACCGTCGAGTGTCATGTCGTCATATATGTCGGTGCCAGGCGACATGACGCCTGATAGTTGGTTGTTTGGACGTGTAGACGTAATANGAAAATTTTACGCCCGGACGGCTAACCGTCGAGTGTCATGTCGTCATATATGTCGGTGCCAGGCGACATGACTCCCAATAGTTGGCTGTTTGGACGTGCAGACGTAATATTTTTTTCCAAAACCATCATGCACTAATGGAATGATGGCAGCATTCCTCCATGTGATGATTAACACCGATACGTCGTGTGAATTCAAAGCCTCTTTGTTGANGTAATATTTTTTTCCAAAACCATCATGCACTAATGGAATGATGGCAGTATTCCTCCATGTGATGATTAACACCGATACGTCGTGTGAATTCAAAGCCTCTTTGTTGGCATCTTTGGTAATGACAATAATCTCAACTTTATCATCACCATTGCAATGCTCAATCATTTCATTTGCATCAACATCACTTGCAAGGAACTTGTACACTTTGGGAAGAAGTCACGAGAACAAGACGAGTTCGAGTTGGCGGGCGAGGAAGGATGAGATATGCGTGCGAGTGTAGACGCCAGAGAAAGAAGAAGAAGACGTGCGAATATTACGTGTGGTATTCGTATGTGCTGATCGGTGATATTAGAGTGTTATTCAGCACAATACCACCATNACTTTGGGAAGAAGTCACGAGAACAAGACGAGTTCGAGTTGGCGGGCGAGGAAGGATGAGATATGCGTGCGACTGTAGACGCCAGAGGAAGAAGAAGAAGACGTGCGAATATTACGTGTGGTATTCGTATGTGCTGATCGGTGATATTGGAGTGTTATTCAGCACAATACCACCAATCCGCACTCACGTAGTATAATTGTTGTATTCTTTTGAGGAGGGTTGGCACACACATAATAAAAGAAGTTTAGGTGGTATATAGGTAAAACAAATGTTTACCATGGTATGTGTGTAAGAACCCAAAAGTAAAATTGTTTGAAGGCTTTAATTAAGATTTATCAAAATTTGATTTCCTTAAGTATAATTTCAGACAAGTAAAGCAGATTCATAATCATTGAATTTTGTATTATAATCAATATGAACCAATTATGATAAACTTTTCAAAATCACCCTAGCACCAGAGAATTGAAACAATGAAATTTAATTCTCAATAAGAAAAAATATTCCGTCCGGACGTCCGCACGTCCAATCACCGACCACTGACTGTCATGTTGCCTGCCGATGATTTGTATGGCTACGTGACAGCCGATGATTGGTCATCCGGGCGTGCGGTGTCCGAACGTAATATTTCCCCCCACAATTATAAGCTATGAAAATGTTGCATATGAATATATGCAACATTAGCAGTTACAATGCAAAATTACAAATTTAATCACCAGCAACTATAACCATCACATCAACAATGTATGAACCTTAACTATATTTTCATTCAAAATAAAATAAAAAATGCAGATTTAATTTTNAGCACTAGAGGATTGAAATAATGAAGTTTAATTCTCAATAAGAAAACATATTCCTTCAGGACGTCCGCACGTGCAATCACCGACCACCGATTGTGATGTCGTCTGCCGATGAATTGTATGGCTACATGACCACCGATGATTGGTCATTCGAGCGTGCGGTGTCCGAACAGAATATTTACTCCCTCAGGCTATGAAAATGTTGCGTATGAATATATGCAACATGACCAGCTACAATGCAAAATTACAAATTTAACAGCAACCTTAACCATCACATCAACAATGTAAAAAACTTGACTAAATTTTCATTCAAAATAAAATAAAAAATGCAGATTTAATTTGTTCACTCTCNACTATATTTTCATTCAAAATAAAATAAAAAATGCAGATTTAATTTGTTCACTCTCCCTCTCAGTAATTTCCAACGTCTTTAACTTCCTCCTCCTCGGCTTCCGGCGGCGGCGGGAGGTTCAGATCAACCATGAACCCCCTCTCTTCTCTCCCACTCAATGCCGTCTCTCCATGTTGCCGACGATGAACTCTCTGATGAACCCTCATCCCATGATATGTTGCAAACTGTCGTCCGCACAGCGGACAAACAAACGTCCTCCCATCTCCTCTTACTCCTCCTCTCAACTCCGCAGCCGCAGCCGCCCCCGTCCCCGTCGTCGTCTCCTTCGCCTTCGCGCTGCATCCCATCACTCCTCTGNTGCAAACTGTCGTCCGCACAGCGGACAAACAAACGTCCTCCCATCCCCTCTTACTCCTCCTCTCAACTCCGCCGCCGCAGCCGCCCCTGTCGTCGTCTCCTTCGCCTTCGCGCTGCATCCCATCACTCCTCTATGACTTGCTCTATGCCCTCCCAATGCTTGTCTTGTCCCGAACACTCTCAAACATTCCCCACATGCATACTCACCGGTCGTCGTCGCCGCTGCCTCAGTCGTCTCTTCTCCCGTTCGTCGCCGCCATTTCCTCCTTCCTCTCGAACCTTCTTCTCCCTCCGCCGACGGCCTAACTCCTCTCCATTCCCTCTCAGGATGACATCTCATGTGCCCAAACAACGCCTTCCAATTCCCAAATTGTCGCCCACAAACATAGCAATCCGCTTGCATGGCCAAGGATTTTTGTCCCTCTTCTTCGACCGCTACGGCGGTCATGGTGGTGGCGACGTCGGTGGNCCTTCCAATTCCCGAATTGTCGCCCACAAACATAGCAATCCGCTTGCATGGCCAAGGATTTTTGTCCCTCTGTTTCGACCGCTACGGCGGTCATGGTGGTGGCGACGTCGGTGACAGTGGCNCCTTCCAATTCCCGAATTGTCGCCCACAAACATAGCAATCCGCTTGCATGGCCAAGGATTTTTGTCCCTCTGCTTCGACCGCTACGGCGGTCATGGTGGCGGCGACGTCGGTGACAGTGGCGGCGGCGTATCTTGTTCTGTCAATGGAAGAGAAAGATGACGACTCAGACGATGAAGATGAGGATGAGGACGAAATCTTCGGCCGTTTTCCATGACGATTGGATCCGGGGGAGTTGGAGGAAGGATTCATGGCTTGATTATTTAAAAGAACAAAACAACAGAGTCTATGTTGAATTGNCATGTGCCCGAACAACGCCTTCCAATTCCCGAATTGTCGCCCACAAACATAGCAATCCGCTTGCATGGCCAATGATTTTTGTCCCTCTTCTTCGACCGCTACGGCGGTCATGGTGGAGGCGACGGCGGTGGCAGTTGCGGCGGCGTATCTGGTTCTTTCAATGGAAGAGAAAGATGATGACTCGGACGATGAAGATGAGGATGAGGACGAAATCTTCGGTCGTTTTCCATGACGATTGGATCCGGGAGAGTTGGAGGAAGGATTCATGGCTTGATTATTTAAAAGAACAAAGCAACAGAGTCTATGTTGAATTTACGGACTGGTGTTATTGTGAGTGGGAGGAGATGCTACCTTTCTGCAAATGGATGCGTCCATTGATTTTTTAAATTAGTTGGCTTTTGGCGGTTATTAGTGTAAGGGTGTTTTTGGGGGCTGTTTGGTTTGGGGGTAAATTGGGCATAAGATTAAATAAAAACGGGGCTTTTAATTTTTTGTTGTTTGGTATCTGATTTTTTTTCAAGTTAAAAATCTCCGCGTTAAAGGAAAAAATATTACATCAGTACTACGCACGTAGAGGAACGTGCGTATCCAATAAAATCACGTCACGTATCCCGCGCGACGCAGAAAAAAAACGGCACAGTAACACGGGGAATATTCCCCCCCGTGTTATTCATGTGTTATTGTGTGTTATTCATATGTTATTGTATCCTGAGAATATTCCTGNGGGGTAAATTGGGCATAAGATTAAATAAAAACGGGGCTTTTAATTTTTTGTTGTTTGGTATCTGATTTTTTTCCAAGTTAAAAAGCTCCGCGTTAAAGGGTATGTTTGGCTCGACTTTTTTTTTTTACTTTTGGCCCGGCAGCGGCGGTCTGGCGTCGAAGAATTCGACCCGGGGTGTTTGGCTGCATGATCGGATTTACGTTAACTAGGATTTATCGAAGCAAGATTTCTGACAAGCTCGTGAGCAGCGAAGTAAATCCGGCAAATCCGCTTCTTCGTGAGATTTAGTAAATACAGATTTGTAGAAGACATATCAGGGATAAATTCGGATTATCAGAGAGTTGAATTTCGTTTTCATCGTTTTTATTATTATTATTATTATTATTTGCATTTGGTAGGATTCGAGTTAAATTCATGGCTAAATCATCTCCTGAATAGGATTTATTAAATTCGATAAATCTGAATTTATCAAATCCATATCCGAACATAAGAATTCAGAATCAACTGCAAAAATAAATCCGACTCATAATAAGATTTACTAAATCTACATTTATCTCATTAAAATGAGGAGGAAAACAACAAAACACGAGAAAATTGGATATAACAGTATTGGATTTTTTTTTTTTTTTGGTGTTTGGATGGATTTAAGTTAAATTCATTATTAAATCCTATCAATAGTATGCAATCAAACACCACACGAATATCTTTTTAGAGGACACCGTATGCATTTCTGCATACGGTGTTCGATTTCCACCGTTCATCACAGCAAAGATGTATTTCAATGGACCCCATTTTTAATTTTTTTTTTAGAGAGGAGCAGCGCAAAATTACTAAATTGCTTGGACTATAAAAAAAAATATTAAAATTTACAATTATTTTTTTAATTATTAGGCCCTTAATATTTTAGTAGTATCATGGAGAAATNACGTATTATATATATATATATATATATATATATAGCGTTATAGATATAGCGAGCCAAAACGAGCCGAACACGAATTATCGAACAAAATTAACGAGCCGAACATGAGCTGTTCGCGAACAACAAGTCGTTTTGACAGCCCTAGCTCTGATTCTCCATGGACGTCCTTTGTATGATTATGTGGCTGTAACCAGAGTTTTGTCGCTAGATCTTCTTTCACGTCTACGACTTTCTGTAATTGCATGGGTTTGGAGCACTTGCTTGAAACTCTCATAATCAATGAATTATGAGCCAACAACTTGCTTCATTATCTCTGAAACTAGTAGTTAAGAACCCATCACTGCAAACTTGAGGATGAACAATGTTTATGCCAAACCAATGAGAAAATTTTACGCCTGGACAACTGACCGTCGAGTGTCACGTCGTCATATATGTCGGTGCCGGGCGACATGACGCCCGATGGTTGGCCGTTTGGACGTGCAAATGAAAAATACTTCGTGTGAATTCAATGCCTCTTTGTTGGCATCTTTGGTAATGACAATAATCTCAACTTTATCATCACCATTGCAATGCTCAATCATTTCATTTGCATCAACATCACTTGCAAGGAACTTGTACACTTTGGGAAGAAGTCACGAGAACAAGACGAGTTCGAGTTGGCGGGCGAGGAAGGATGAGATATGCGTGCGATTGTAGACGCCAGAGGAAGAAGAAGACGTGCGAATATTACGTGTGGTATTCGTATGTGTTGATCGGTGCTCATTCATTCTAATACCACCAATCCACACTCACTTAGTATATTTGTTGAATTCTCTTGAGCAGGAGGGTTGGCACACACATAATAAATGAAGTTTAGGTGGTATATAGGTGAGACAAATGTTTACCATGGTATGTGTGTAACAGTGTAAGAACCCAAAAATAAAATTGTTTGAAGTCAAATTTATCAAAATTTGATTTCGTTAAGTATAATTTCAGACGAGTAAAACAGATTCATAATCATTGAATTTTGTATTATAATCATTATAAACCAATTATGGTAAACTTTTCAAAATCACCCTACCGCTAGAGAATTGAAACAATGAAATTTAATTCTCAATAAGAAATAATATTCCGTCCGGGCGTCCGCACGTCCGCACGTCCAATCACCGGACACAGACTGTCATGTCGTTTGCCGATGAATTGTATGGCTACGTGACCGCTGGTGATTGATCATCCGGGCGTGCGGTGTCCGAACGAAATATTTACTCCCTCAATTATAGGCTATGACAATGTTGCACATGAATATATGCAACATTACCAGCTACAATGCAAAATTACAAACTTAATCAACAGCAACCTGAACCATCACATCAACAATGTAAAAACGTTAACTAAATTATCATTCAAAATAAAATAAAAAATGCATCACTTTCCCTCTTAGTAATTTCCAACGTCTTTAACTTCCTCCTCCTCGGCTTCCGGCGGCGGCGGAAGGTTAAGATCAACCATGAACCCCCTCTCTTCTCTCCCACTCAATGCCGTCTCTCCATGTTGTCGGCGATGAACTCTTTGATGAACCCTCATCCCATGATATGTTGCAAACTGTCGTCCGCATAGCTGACAAACAAACGTCCTCCCATCTCCTCTTACTCCTCCTCTCAACTCCACAGCCGCAGCCGCCCCCGACGTCGTCTCCTTCGCCTTCGCGCTACATCCCATCACTCCTCTATGACTTGCTCTATGTCCTCCCAATGCTTGTCTTGTCCCAAACACTCTCAAACATTCCCCACATGCATACTCTCCGGCCGCCGCCGCCGCCGCCTCAGCCGTCTCTTCTCCCGTTCGTCGCCGCCATTTCCTCCTTCCTCTCGAACCTTCTTCTNGTAAGGGTGTTTTGGGGGGCTGTTTGGTTTGGGGGT
Organism: Phalaenopsis hybrid cultivar; assembly: GCA_002079205.1. Taxonomy (NCBI): domain Eukaryota; kingdom Viridiplantae; phylum Streptophyta; class Magnoliopsida; order Asparagales; family Orchidaceae; genus Phalaenopsis; species Phalaenopsis hybrid cultivar. The sequence goes on along the minus strand of JXCR01098242.1, from coordinate 58,698 downwards.
AAATTGGGCAGAAGATTAAATAAAGGCGGGGTTTTTAATTTTTTGTTGTTTGGTATCTGATTTTTTTCCAAGTTAAGAAGCTCCGCGTTAAAGGGTATGTTTGGCTCGACTTTTTTGTCGTGTCCTGGGACCTGGCCGTTATTATTATTATTATTTACTTTTGGCCCGATGGTGGCGGTCTGGCGTCGGAGAATTCGACCGGGGGTGTTTGACTGCATGAGCGGATTTACGTTAACTGGGATTTATCAAAGCAGGATTTTTGACAAGCTCGTGAGGAGCAACGTAAATCAGGCAAATCCACTTCTATGTGAGATTTAGTAAATTCAGATTTGCAGAAGACATAGTATCAGGGATAAATTCGGATTATCGGAGAGTTGAATTTCGTTTTTGTCGTTTTATTATTATTATTATTTGCATTTGGTTGGATTTGAGTTAAATTCATGGCTAAATCATCCCCTAAATAGAATTTATTAAATTCGATAAATCTGAATCTATCAAATCCATATCCCAGCATAAGAATTCGGAATCAACTGCAAAATAAATCCGACTCATATTAAGATTTACTAAATCCAAATTTATGTCATTAAAATGACGGAATGCAAGAGGAAAACAACAAAACACAAGAATATTGGATTTTTTTTTTTGGTGTTTGGATGGCGTTAAGTTAAATTCATTAATAAATCCTATCAATAATATGCAATCAAACACCACACGAATATCTTATTAAAGGACACCGTATGGTGTCCGATTTTCACCGTTCATCACAGCAAAGATGTATTTCAATGGGCCTCATTTTTATTGTTTTTTTAGAGAGGAGCAGCACAAAATTACTAAATTGCTTGGACTATATAAAAAAAATTATTAAATTTTACAATTATTTTTTCAATTATTAGGCCCTTAATATTTTAGTAGTATCATGGTGAAATTAATATTTTTATTCTTAAGTATAACTAATGACCTTAAAATTGTGTTGTGTTTTGTTTTGGAGATTAAGTTGGTNTTTTTTTTTTTTTTTTTTTTTTTTTTTTTTTTTTTTTTTTTTTTTTTTTTTTTTTTTTTTTTTTTTTTTTTTTTTTTTTTTGAGAGGGATATTACTTAATATGATACATACATGGTGTTTAATGCAAAAATATCAAATTGTAAAGGAATATTAACCAAAAAATGTTCCATGTTAAGATAAATAAATTAAAAAAAATTCAATTATAATTTAAAAGATCATTTTTACAGTCTTTTAAAATTTGTTGTATCTTTATTGACTTATTTTATACTGCCAAATGTGACAAATTATTTATATCTATATTTAAGACTACATTTGTGATATTTTAGTAAAGTTGTTTTATATTTATTTGTTTATTTTAAATAAATTTCAAAATCATTGGTTTTATTTTTTTATGGAAGAAAAAAAAGATAGAAAAAAAGTATTTTAAACTTTTTATCTATTAAATATGAATGAATGTTATCAATATTAAAAAATATATATTTAATTAGATTATGTAAAATAAACATTTAGATGTATTTTATCATTATTTGTGTTTGGTTAGAACTTGTTTGATTTTGAAGTAACATTTGATGGGATGTGACTATAAGGGACTGTTTGGGATGACTGGTGTTAATTAATAAGCTGNCTGATCCACACGAAAGTTAAACATGAAAAAGATCAAATCTTCTAAGACTTCCAAAAATAGATATCTCTTCCCACCCCCAATATGGATAAGGACTAATTTATACGGGAGATTTTTACATGGATTTGTGCCTTTATTCATCTAATAAGAGAGATCTATATTGTGCTAGCCTCCATTGTTAGCCAACCTTTTTTTTTTAATCATGAGAATCTTCTTGGTTCCTGTAGTGCTTCGTGGAATGTACATAATTTTAAGGGCAATTACGAAGACTACCTCACTTGACATCTATAATTTAATTCTTCCATAAGATTACATTTATGCATGGGCTCATGTCCATTAATGTGAGCAGTTAACAATTTAGAATATTGTCTTATTTCTTGAATAAAGGTTATATCATCATCATAAAATATCAAGGGCACATCTACCTTGGAGCAAGAGCATTTCAGCCTTTTCTTCTTTTCTGTACATCTTTTTATAGGTTGGTTTTCTCTCATATAGGTAATTTGGAGACTCAAACGAAAATTGCCGCTGTGTGTGTGTGTGTGTGTGTTTGAGATTTATTCACTCTTCCTTAAAATTGACATCTAATTCTAGTTTGATATTCGATTTATGCTCATACAACTGATGCAACTTAGCGCTAACAAATTTTAAATATTTATTATGAGATCTTGGCATGAAGCAAAATCGATATGCAAACTTGGAAAGGACAACATCCACTAATTCATTTGAGGAAGAGTGAATAAATCAATCCTCATCTGCCTTCATCAATTCTACCCTAACCAATGTTCTACTAAGCCCAACAATCCACTACCTACCTTAGTCGCTTAATGCCACTTCAATAATCTGTGAAACTATTATTGCTATCTCATCAATCTATGAATTATTGCAATTAATCATAATTATTTTGGAACCTCACTAATTCTTGAAATTTTGTACTTATTCTATAATTATAAATTTATAATTTTACATGTTACCTATTAGAAGCCCTCTCAGGATTATATAAATATTATACAATGCTGGAAAAAACAAGCAATCAATGCACACCAATTATTGTCAAAGAAACATGACTCGCCTCATGGGAGACAATGTGAAAGAGGATTGCAAACTAAGCTTACTAGAGAGGCAACGTCAAATTGCAGATGATGTAGACTAGAACATTCNGCCTTCATCAATTCTACCCTAACCAATGTTCTACTAAGCCCAACAATCCACTACCTACCTTAGTCGCTTAATAATGCCACTTCAATAATCTGTGAAACTATTATTGCTACCTAATCAATCTATGAATTATTGCAATTAATCATAATTATTTTGGAACCTCATTAATTCTTGAAATATTGTACTTATTCTATAATTATAAATTTATAATTTTGCATGTTACCTATTAGAAGCCCTCTCAGGATTTTATAAATATTATACAATGCTGGAAAAAACAGCAATCAATGCACACCAATTATTGTCAAAGAAACATGACTCACCTCATGGGAGACAATGTGAAAGAGGATTGCAAACTTAGCTTACTAGAGAGACAACGTCAAATTGCAGATGATGTAGACTAGAACATTATCGTGTGATTAAGGTAGTGGTGATAGAACCTCTATTTGATGGTGCACGCTATATGGGTTTTATTGGGATGACGTACATCGAAATACAATTGATTGAGAATAAAATGGCTGCCAAAATATTTGAAATGTTGTGATCTCGTTTCATGGGATTCCNATTAAGGTAGTGGTGATAGAACCTCTATTTGATGGTGCACGCTATATGGGTTTTATTGGGATGACGTACATCAAAATACAATTGATTGAGAATAAAATGGCTGCCAATATATTTGAAATGTTTTCATGGGATTCGTGAAGAAGGCAAATTTTCACCTGCCTCAATCTTCTAAAGAGCAAGAAGTCTTCTTGCAGCAAATTTCTCGACTGCATAAGAGATGGAGAGGATGACTCCCAATTTCGTAGCACTTGATATACCAAGTTGTTCTTTGACGCTTTGAATGAGTTCAAGACAATTTTCTCTACATTTAACATACTCCCTAATATAATTAATTGACAGCAATGAGAAAGCACCCACAGACGATGCCACATTATTGTATGATAGAAATGATTTGAAATTAGTAAATGTCATTAGGGTATGCCACTCACATCAATTACATATTTCCTACACACACAACCAAAGAGCAGTTGAGCCTGTCTTAAAGAGTGCTTCCAACAGAAGACACTTTGACACTCAATTTCATGCATTCAAATAAAAGGATGGCTCAACAGTTGCCTTTTTTAGAGAATAAAGCGCTTTTTTAAACCCATATTTACTTTCCATTTTGGTGGTATTTACAATTTGCTAGAGTGGAGTGTAGTCGAGATTCATACTAAACAAAAATGTCCCTATCTAAGAAATACTTGGGTCCTTCGGCTAAGCAGAGGGCTAAGGATGAAGAACCCTTTCCCTTAAGACTAAAGAGTTTTGGATCATCATATCCAAGTCTAATGGATAAATAGACGGGGATGATCTAAATTGGATGATAAGAAACTAGCTAAGGTATTGAGATTAGTGTTGATTGCCTTGGGCTTAATTGAGAGGCCATCGAAAATCTTGAAGAAACTATGTAGATTCAAAAGGTCCAGAACATATCAATGACACAGTGCATACTAACAAGAACAACCCAAGGAGTTTCATGCAAGATTTAATTTGTTCGAACTTAGAAAAAAAAACAATTTGATTATTAAGTTCATCAAATCTATTCGTAATTTATTATTTAACAAATTTATTGTTCTAATCTTGAGACTAAACACTCTGGCATTGTATCAGTCTCACAGTCATGGTGATTTGATGAAACTATCAATATGGATTAAGTTAAAACATGCAAATAATTTAACTAGCAGGATGTAAATTATAATAGAATGATAAAAACACTATTATACTTGTAGTAAAAAGAATTTTGTTGATACGAACTAAAATCAGTATCAGGAAATTAGTAAATTAAATTAATTTTAATTCAAATAATATGATTTTGAATAAATAGGATTTTATCTCACAAAATATCATTCTCAATAAGAGAGATTTCACTCAAGCATGCGAAAGCAGGGAAAGGGGCAACAAACACTCACTACATATATCGAGTTTCCCAAGCATGGTTTCTAATCAAGACATGACAAAAATTTCCTAAAACAAATGGAGTTTCCTAAGCATGACACAGGTTTTCCAACCAATATAAATGCAATCAAGAGTTTCAGAACATGAATTATTAAGCATAAATTAAAACTCTTAATTATGTCATATTCTCCATCGATGAATTCTGACCTCCAAGATGATGTAATAGGGAAGTGTCCTCATTTGGAATGGCGTTGATAACACGCCAAACAAACCCATGTCGCTGATTGCCACTGTTGATTACAAGGAGCCACCATCAAGACTAAAATTTCCAACCAAATATAGGTGGATGATGATATGAATATTGGAAAGGGCTTAAGGTGGTGGGTGTTACTCTGAAGTGGTTGGCCATGACATTTCTGAAGGCTAAGGACTGTTTTGAAATGCATAACACTAAACTCGAGATACCAAGTGCAGCACACAAAAAAATGTAGAAATCACAACAAAAAGACGAGGAGAGTTTACTGGGAAGAACTGATTTTGAAAGATCTGGTCTCCCTCTAATACCAAAATTGCCGCTGTATGAGAGATCATAAATGCAAGGAAACTTTTGTTGAATAGAAGTTTGATTTAAAAAAAAAATCTGAAATAATAATTTAGAGGGTTCCAGTAATGTCTACTGCAAAGAATTTGAATGACAATAGATGAAGTGGATAAGAGAGCAGAGTAAGAACCAAAGATTGATTATGCTAGGAGTAATCAAAGAAAAAAAAGGAAAATGATATAATGGGAAGAGGCCAAAAAGAGCTGGCACATGAGAAGGGAATTGCATCCTGAGAGTTTCTAGGGTAAGAAAAGAAATAGCGAGAGGGATCAAAGGATTGAAGAGGGGAGAGAAAGGGGAAGAGGGGGNAGATTAAGTGGATAAGAAAGCAGAGTAAGAACCAAAGATTGATTATGCTAGGAGTAATCAAAGAAAAAAAAAAGGAAAATGATAGAATGGGAAGAGGCCAAAAAGAGCTGGCACATGAGAAGCGAATTGCAGCCTGAGAGTTTCTAGGGAAAGAAAAGAAATAGCGAGAGGGATCAAAGGATTGAAGAGAGAAGAGAAAGGGGAAGAGAGGGGAGAGGGGAGAGGGGAGAGGGGAGAGAGAGAGTAAGCTGAGGTGGTCCACATTTAGTGTCGCAATAAAAAAACAAATCATAAGGTTAGAAGTAAAACAACAACAAGCCTTTAACCCACTAAGTGGAGTCTGCTACATGAATCCTTTTTCTCCGTTGCAGGATATTGATTGTCATATTTTCATTTAATTCTAATAAATTAAAAATTTTCATTTAATTCTAATCACAAGGCTAGAGTAAACATCTAATATTTTTCAGATCCATACTTATAACAAAAAGTCCCTCGGGCTGATCATTAAAATGACAGCCTTAATCAAGATAAAATTTAAGGAAAATAAATTAAAATAATCCAAAAAAAAGACTAAATATTTTCTTATTACACTAACTAAATAAATCGAAAAAACGNAAGGTTAGAAGTAAAACAACAACAAGCCTTTAACCCACTAAGTGGAGTCTGCTACATGAATCCTTTTTCTCCATTGCAGCATATTGATTGTCATATTTTCATTTAATTCTAATATTCTAATAAATTAAAATTTTTCATGTAATTCTAATCACAAGGTTAGAGTAAACATCTAATATTCTTCAGGTCCATACTCATAACAAAAAGTCCCTCGGCTGATCATTAAAATGACAGCCTTAATCAAGATAAAATTTAAGGATAATCCAAAAAAAGAACTAAATATTTTCTTATTACACTAACTAAATAAATCAAAAAAATGATTGATCATGTCATCAAAGATGCACCCGTACCTTAATTAGATTGTTACCATCACATAATAAGTGTGATTATCAATAAATTTTACAAAACCAAGGGTTTGATGCATGAATGTTAGCCATCAAGATGGAATCAGAAGTACTTATTAGATTGCAAAATGGTTTTTATCAACACAAACAATGAAAAAAAAAAGCTGATAAATGGTGCAAAGAGAGCACACCTCGGGGGCCATCCATCTGTATGTTCCTGTTTCAGCGGTCATGACTCCACCTTGGCTTTGAAAACGAGCAACACCAAAGTCTGCAACCTTGACAACCTTGGAACAAAAGGAATCAGATCAGCATCACACTGAAAGGAATGATCAGTCTGCAGACTATTGCATTAACAATAACAGATAAAAAAGAAATATTTACATACTTACCACTCAATTCTTATTTATTTACATATCAAACAACAAAAATTCAGCTTTTACATATATATATGCCGCCTTACCTAAGCATAAAAAGGGGTACTTCACATTTTTTAGTTAAAACAGTGGTAAATTTTATGTTATATGAGTGATTTGGGCAGTATAATGTAAAAAGCCAATGTTTAGATGCTAGATATGTAAACATAAGAATTGTGTGGTATGCATGTAAACGCCCCAATAGAAAATGCATTATTTAGGGTTGTCAAAACGGCTCGTTGTTCGCGAACAACTCGTTAAGAAGCTCGTGTTCGGCTTGTTCGCTAAGTTAACGAGCCGAACACGAACAAATATTTGTTCGTTAGTGATCAGCTCGTTTTGGCTCGAAATAGTACTAATCAATTATATATATATCTTGGATAAGTAGTATTTTTTAAAAATTTAATTGTCTACAAGGCTACAAAGATTTATAATCAATTAAAAGTATTGATGAAGAAAATATAATAAAAATTATTAAATTAGATTAAAATGATGTTTAAATCTTTTCCTAATCCTTAATATCTTATGACTATGTGAATAGGGTTGTCAAACGACTCTTTGTTCGTGAACTGCTCTTGTTCGGCTTGCTAAGCAAACGAGTCGAGCATGAGCACACTTTTTGAGCTCGAAATATAAACGAGCCGAACACGAGCTCTCGTATTCGGCTCGTTTACACCCCTAATTACATTAATCACATGCTTGCTGCACAATCAACCATTTTAAATGACCACCAATGTGGGCAGTAAGGTGGGGAACGGTATGCATGAGCAAAGCAAAAGGACTGGTGGAGCATAAGTTTCAAGAACTCAAACTTAATAAATTATCATCAGCCAATCCAATATTTATGAAGCTAAATTTAGAAACCCCTT
>JXCR01098242.1:28166-46007 GCA_002079205.1 Phalaenopsis hybrid cultivar | reverse complement strand
TTCTGGTAAGAGTCGCACTAGAAATGGTGTAGGTGTAATTATAGATAAGAGTTTGAAAGATAATGTTGTAAATATTAATAGAGTTGGTGATAGAATTATAGCCCTTAAGATTATCATTGATACTAAGATTTTTAATATTATAAGTGTTTATGCTCCTCAAGTAGGTTTAGATACATGGTCTAAAGATAAATTTTGGAATGACTTAGAAGACTTAATACAAATGATACCTCTTGAAGAAAGAATATTTCTTGGAGGAGATTTAAATGGACATGTTGGTAGAGTTGCANCACAAGACAAATTGCACAACTATAATATAAGCGTCCATCCAATATTTACTCATCACCAACACACAAAAGATTAAACTAACTTATATCATTAATGAAAATAAATAGAATTATCTTTCATTTCAAAAAGTTTTCTAAGTTGTCTATCTAACAAAAATTTATAAATTGTAAATGAAAATACATATGCAGTGTATGTACATGTCCAAATAACAAACAAGGAAAAAAAAACATAAACCCCTACGGGGCATCTTCATCGCACTCATCATCATACTCTTCCTCTTATTTCTTAACTGAACTCTGAGGTTACTTGCACGTCGATCTACAAGCTACTCTAGTCGCGTTACAACGGCTTCGATTCCTTAGTGCCCCTAGTGTAGCCGATGAAGTTTCTCAATCATAGCAGTGACATACCATACAAGTTCAGCAAACTCGTATGATGATGACCTCAGACCCTGAGCAGATTCGTAGTGCTCGATATGAAATGGAATTCCTTTTTTTCTTAGGTCGTATACCCTTTCATTTTTCTTCCCAACAACTAGATTCCAAATCTCCTAGTCAGATTGCTCAGGAGCATACTAACTACCACTACTAATAGTGGTTGTCGGATTCTTTGTCTGGCTTTGGCTTTGTATGTCCCGAATGTGTTTTCAGTCATCTTACATAATTTAAATCAAGAAATAACTAATGTTTTACATTAAAAATATAACTAAATTGTAGAAAATTAAAGTTTTTTATTTAAATTGACACAGATATGTCAGACACTCCCTCTTGCGTCTCCGCACGTTGATGTGCTTGGACAGTGTGGTTGGTATCAACCTCCACCATACTCAAAAAAATAGGGTTACAAGTGTGAGCATCCTAAAGAGTTGACCTATTGAAAGGGAGTCGTGCGGCTTTCTTGTTGCATCTGAAGCAATGCTCTTTCTCCATACTTTCTTGGAGCTGGGGGCGTTTGAAACTAAGGAAATTATCATTGAAGGCAACAACAATGCAGTGATTAACTACTTCGAGAATTGTTTGACAACAACAACTTGGTAATAGTTCCGACATAGCTTTTTTGTATGACTTTAAATAAGTTCTTTTCTTTTTTGCTAATAGAGAATGCAACAAAGTAGCATATTTTTAATACTTCTCTTTTACATACCAACGTTTTTCATCATAAAACATTGCAGGTTTTACCACTTTTACAAATTTTTTTCTTTTTTAAATTTAAGTGGTTCATTTCTATCACACAATAAAGATGAAAAATATATGTATAAACTAGCTAAACAAAGTGAAAAGAAAAGTAAGGATTTAACACAAAGTGTATTAAAGATGAAAATCAAAAAGTACTTTTCTTAGAAAAAGATATTCAACATAGGTAGGTTAGTTACTGAAAGTCTACTGAAAATCAAAAAGTACTTTTTTATGAAGTTTCTGAAATTACGATCGACCTTAATGATCTTAATATCGAGCATAATAATAAAACGTTTCATTTTTACCGTTGCATTAGTAAAAAAAAATTGAGGAGGCTTTATTGAAAACTAAGAGTGGAAAGTCTATAGGATTTTTACTGTCACATTAGTAAAAAAGAAGTTGAGGAGGCTTTAAAGAAAACCAAGGGTGGAAAATCTGTAGGACTGATGATATCCCAATTGAAGTGTGGAAATATTTGAGAGATTTGGGAGTTTCTTGGCTTACTAACTATTTAATATTATTTTAAAAACTAAAAAGATGCTTGAGGAGTGGAGGAAGAGTATTTTGGTCCCCATTTTTAAGAATAAAGGGTATGCACAAGAGTGTGCAATTTATAGAGTAATTAAGTTGATGTGTCCAGAGGGTAATTGAACATAGGTTAAGACGCATCACAAAGATTTCTCATAATCAATTTGGATTTTTGCCCGGGGTCTACTATGGAAGCTATACATTTATTGAGAGGGTTGATGGAGAAGTTCAGAGATAATAAGGAGAATCTACATTTGATTTTTATTGATTTAAAAAAAACTTACGGAGAAGTTCAGAGATAATAAGGATAATCTACATTTGATTTTTATTGATTTAGAAAAAGCTTATAATTTGGATTTATGCCGAGCAGGTCTACTATGGAAGCTATACATTTATTGAGAGGTTTGATGGACGATTTATGCCGGGGTTTATGCCAGACAGGTCTACTATGGAAGCTATACATTTATTGAGAGAGAGATAATAAGGAGAATCTACATTTGATTTTTATTGATTTAGAAAAAGCTTACGATAAAGTCTTTATGTCGGGCAGGTCTACTATGGAAGCTATACATTTATTGAGAAGTTTGATGGAGAAGTTCATTATGTCGGGCAGGTCTACTATGGAAGCTATACATTTATTGAGAGGTTTGATGGAGAAGTTTAGATAACAAGGAGAATCTACATTTGATTTTTATTGATTTAGAAAAAGCTTACGATAAGGTTCCAAGATATTTTCTTTGGAGAGTTCTTGAGAAGAAAGTTGTTAATATAACTTATATTCAATTCATTAAAGATATGTATACTAGAGTTGTTACTTGTGTTCAAATTGAAGGAGGATTAACCAAATAGTTTCCTACTTNAAGGAGGATTGACCAAATATTTTCCTATTTCTGTTGGATTACATCAGGGATCGGCTTTAAGCCCAGATCTTTTTGCTTTAGTTATGGATGGTCATACTGGACATCCNATTTTCTCCACATTTTCAAAAATTAAACTTACAATAATATATATTTTCTTTATTATTCTATACCCTTTATCTTGGTGGACTTTAAGCCCATATCTTCTTGCTTTAGTTATGGATGGTTTTATTGGACATCTACAGGAGGATGTACCTTGGTGTATGCTTTTTGCTGATGATATTCTTCTCGTGGATAAAACAAGAGAAAAAGCCCAGGTGTGTATGCTTTTTGCTGATGATATTCTTCTCGTGGATAAAACGAGAGAAAAAGCCCAGGAGTATGCTTTTTGCTAGATATTCTTCTCGTGGATAAAACGAGAGAAAAAACTCAGGAAAAACTTGAATTATGGAGGTCCACATTGGAGTCTAAAGACCTTCGTTTCAAGTAGAACTAAAACTGAATACATGGAATGTAATTTTAGTAGTAATAGCTCTAGTGACAGAAGTGCGACTTTGGGTGATTCTGAATACATGGAATTTAATTTTAGTAGTAATAGCTCTAGTGACAGAAGTGTGACTTTGGGTGATCAAATTATTAAAAAGTGTGAACGATTTAGATATCTTGGGTAGTAATAGCTCTAGTGACAGAAAGTAACTTTGGGTGATCAAATTATTAAAAGGTGTGAACAATTTAGATATCTTGGGTCCGTTGTTCCAAAAGTGAGGTCAACAACATGGAATGTAATTTTAGTAGTAATAGCTGTGACAGAAGTGTAACTTTGGGTGATCAAATTATTAAAAGGTGTGAATGGATATTTTGGGTCCGTTGTCCAAAGCGATGGTGATATAGATGGGGATGTTAATAGTAGAATTTATCTTGGGTTCGTTGTCCAAAGCGATGGTGATATAGATGGGGATGTTAATAGTAGAATTCAATTTGTTTGGTTGGAGTGGANAGTCTAAAGGCCTTCATTTAAGTAGAATTAAAACTGAATACATGGAATGTAATTTTAGTAGTAATACCTCTAGTGACATAAGTGTGACTTTGGGTGATCAAATTATTAAACGGTGTGAACGATTTAGATATTTTGGTTCCAGAAGCGTGACTTTGGGTGATCAAATTATTAAAAGGTGTGAACGATTTAGATATCTTGGGTCCGTTGGTGACTTTGGGTGATCAAATTATTAAAAGGTGTGAACGATTTAGATATCTTGGGTCCGTTATTTCCAAAGCGATGGTGATATAGATGGGGATGTTAATAGTAGAATTCAAGTTGGTTGGTTGAAGTTGAGGAATTGGTGATTATAGATGGGGATGCTATTAGTAGAATTCAAGTTGGTTGGTTGAAGTGGAGGAATGCTTCGGGCCATAGATGGGGATGTTAATAGTAGAATTCAAGTTGGTTGGTTGAAGTGAAGGAATGCTTCGGGACTTTTGTGTGATAGAAAAGTACCGCTTATATAGATGAGAATGTTAGTAGTAGAATTCAAGTTGGTTGGTTGAAGTGGAGGAATGCTTCGGGCATTTTGTGTGATAGAAAAGTACCGCTAAGACTGAAAGGAAAATTTTATAAGACGGTGGTGAGAGTGTGATAGAAAAGTACCGCTAAGACTGAAAGGAAAATTTTATAAGACTGTAAATAGAAAAGTACCGCTTAGACTGAAAGGAAAATTTTATAAGACGGTGGTGAGACCTGCAATGTTATATGGCGCTGAATGTTGGCCCTTAAAAGAGAAGCATGATAATAAGTTAAATGTTGCCGAGATGAGAATGATTATGTGGATGAGTGACTTTACACTTAGAGACAAAATGCGAAATGAGTATATCCGTGATAGGGTTGGTGTAGCTACTATGACGGACAAAATTAGAGAAAGTCGTCTTAGATGGTTTGGTCACATTAAACGTCGACCGTCTGATGATCTGATTACGAGAGTAGATGTTTTAGATTCGACTTGTGTTAAGAAAGGAAGAGGTAGACCTATAAGACTTGGGCTTATTGTATTAAAAATGATCTTAATTTATTAGAACTATATGAAAATATGACACTAAATAGGATGCAATGGAGAAAAAGGATTCATGTAGCCGATCCCACGTAGTGGGATTAAGGCTTTGTTGCTGTATTTCTATCACACAATAGGTCTAATGCATTCCTCCACTTCAACCATCCAACTTGAATTCTACTAATAACATCCCAATCTATATCACTGTTGACCTCATTTTTAGTGAGGTCTTAGTCTCCCACTCCTTAGAACCTAGGATCTAGCTTTAGGAGTTCTTATTGACCATCCTAGCGGACTAGCAATGGAACCCACCTCTCGTAGAATTTCAAGTCACTTCTTGACTCTTTTTTGTGAAGAACTCGCATAATTGGTTTCAAGCACTCAACTTCTAGTTGCAAGGGCTAAGGAGCAACATGCAGAGGACCCGAAAATGAGTTCCTGTAGGATCAAACAGCCTTAGGTGAACCCTTTGTGACTGGATTACTCACTAACGACGCACTTCACACACTCACTGCATCGCACACGACTTTGACTTGAATCGACTCGCCCGTCGGCGAACTCATCCGGACGACCCCGGATGACGATACGGACCACACCGACACGTCCAGAACGTTAACTTTAGTTAGGGAGGACACCCGTATTGTTATGGTTTCGCACGCAAAACAAATAACACGAAAATCGATGCACGTTAGCGGGACGTGAGACCGGGCCCAACCCAAGTTCAACTCGGGTTTGATTCGGGCCGGACTCGGGCTGACTGAGGGTTAAACATTTTGAATTTAAAATTTTTAAACTTCAAATTTGACATTTAATCTCACTTTAATTAAGAATTTGGATTTTCCAATTGAGGTGGCTGCCTACAAGGAAATAATTCAATTCCCCGCCAATGCTTCAAGTAACGGCTCTCTGACCCCGCTCCTTTCATTAATTCGCCCCTGCGCTCGCCTTCTTCCTCCCCCTCTCGGCACGATTTGAGACTCTCTCCACCGAAAGCTCCTGATTCGCTTCTCCCCTCTGCACGGAGAACCTTCCTTCGCTCGAGGCAAGATTCGACTACCTCTTCCTCCTCACGGTCAATCCCGGTTCCCTCTTCCTACTCGGCTCGCATCTCCTGCTCGGCTTCCTCACGTTCAGTCCCACACGATAGGAAGAACCGAGCGCTCGACTCCTTGCTGCGCCGAACAACTCCGCTCGGTCCCGTCTTCCGCACCGAAGCNCCAATTGAGGTGGCTGCCTACAAGGAAATAATTCAATTCCCCGCCAATGCTTCAAGTAACGGCTCTCTGACCTCGCTCCTTTCATTAATTCTCCCCCGAGCTCGCCTTCTTCCCCCCCTCTCGGCACGATTTGAGAGGCTATCCACCGAAAGCTCCGGATTCGCTCCTCCCCTCTGCACGGAGAACCTTCCTTCGCTCGAGGCAAAATTCGACTCCCTCTTCCTCCTCACGCTCAATCCCGGTTCCCTCTTCCTACTCGGCTTCCTCGCGTTCAATCCCACGCGACAGGAAGAACCGAGTGCTCGACTCCTTGCTGCCCCGAACAACTCCGCTCGGTCCCGTCTTCCGCACCGAAGCTCCTTTCTCGCTCGTGCTAAAACTCCTCTCTCGCTAGCGACCGAACTTCTCCTCCTCGCGACACCGAGACCCCGCCTCCTTCCTCGCTCGACGCGACGAAGGAACCCACTCTCCCGCACTCACCTGCTTGATCCCGTCTCCCGCACTCGCCTGACCTGCTCGATCCCGCCACCCACGCCGAATCTCCCTCGCTTCTTCCGCGAACGTCGAAGCCCCGCTCGACTCCTCCTCACACCGAATAGCTGCTTGACACTGTGTCCCTCCTCTGCGAACCGAAGCCCTCTCCTTCACTGCGCCGGACCCGCTCATTTACTTCGTTGTCCCCTGCACCGGAGTTTTCACTCGTTCGCANCCTGTATGTGTACTGTTTTGAAAACGATTTGAGCATTCTTCTGGAGAATCTCTTTAATTACATTTGTTAAAAAGATTTTAAACATTTTTTTAGGTTGATTCACTTGCTATTTCCCATTGGATTTGTTAGTTTGAATGAGTCAACCTTGCATATGTTGAAGATTTTTTTTTAATTACATTTGCTATTACTTGCATCTGTATTTGTGAGTCAACCTTCGCTTTTTTTTTTGTTTGTTTGGTTACTTTTGTTGAATGGTTAAATCATAAAGATGGGGATTGATGATTTAATTAATTGGAAGATATAGAAAACCTTAAATCACTTTAAGCATAAGTTAAAGAGTAGGCTTCCTAGAGTTTTAGGAGCACACCCTAGGTGAGAGTCCATCCACCTAATCCTCAGCATAGTCTTCCTAGATTTTAGGACCATACCCTAGGTGAGAGTCCATCCACCTAATCCTCACACTTAAACCTCAGCATAGACTTTCCAGATTTTAGGAGCACACCCTAGGTGAGAGTCCATCCACCTAATCCTCAGCATAGTCTTCCTAGATTTTAGAAGCACACCCTAGGTGAGAATCCATCCACCTAACTCAGCATTGACTTCCTAGATTTTAGGAGCACACCTTATGTGAGAATCCATCCACCTAACTCAGCATAGGCTTCCTAGATTTTAGGAGCTTACCCTAGGTGAGAGTCCATCCACCTAATTCTCAGCACAGACTTCCTAGATTTCAGGAACATACCTTAGGTAAGAGTCTATTCACTTAATCTTCGAATGCACAATGAAACTAGACACTTGACCCTAATTCACAAACTGACTAAAACACTAGACATTATGCACCAAGATGTGACCCATGCTTCCTTAATTAAATCAACTGTGAAATTCCCTCAATGACTTAACCTATAATAAAACTCAGTGCACCGGGATTTGAGCTTGAATATTACACTCAAATTCTCCTGGAAATTGGGGAAATTTCTTAACGCCACATATGGATCATCGGACTAGAATAAATCTAGGGTCTAGGTGGCGAGAGCGATGACGACATTGCTTATGTGTGCTTAAACGAGAGATACGAAGTGAAATTATTAAAAATAGTATCTCCTACCTCAAAGATCTTCAATAAGGGAGAGGAAACGATCCATGATACTATTCACCGACTCTTGATGGAGATCGTTGCCCCCGACACTCTTAGGTTGTCAGTAGTTCTAGCACGATTAGAGTGACTAGTCTTTGGGCTGTACGACTTTACAAAATATTTATAAAAATAAAACAAAAATTCCTTTTGCATGTTAAAAAGAGCACTGCATAAAAAGACTTAAACAACAGTTTTTGCATGAAAATCAAATAATTTTTCTATGAAAATTTATAAAAGTCCATGGTTAGTCATTTGGATTGAGGTTAAGAACTACCTCCTATAGATTGTCGAGTTGGCAACCCTTACTCAAGGTCGGGAAGCACACAACCCAGCTCTGAGCCCCCACTTTTACCAATGTCTTATACTCAAGTCCTGGTCTTTCATGTGTGGCTAAGTGTTTCTTTTGCTTGTGATTTAAGGTCCATATTTTTTATGTATTTAATATATATTAAATTATGTAGATTATAAGAGATGTCAATTTTGTGATACCAATTAGGATTGAATCCAGTCAATTCTAAAATGATATTCATTTATCTTATATCTGATAAGATTGTTATTTGTGTTTCTTTTATCTCTCAAATCATGTAATTCCATTATGTACAATACAAATGGTTCAATTACAATAGTTAAAAGTTGTCTACGCTTGGTTGCTTATGTACTTTGTAGAAAAGATTATTAATTTTTATCTTACTTATCTTTTTGGGGTTATACTTACATAGCTTTTATAATATTATGATTTACATGTTTACTGATATACTTTGTTACTTACATATATAAGACTAAATAAAAGCAAAATATCATTTATCTTTGACTTTTTTTGTCATTGGACTAACTGATCCTAGTTGCCTAATTCTAGTTGGCATCATCTAGCAAATGTCCGATGTGTGTATGTCGACACTGTTTTGGTTAAGGAGTTGCCGTTGAAAACTGTCGATCGCCGGAATCGAAATCGCGTCGCCCGTTTCGGAAGGACGTTTAATATATATATATATATGTATAATTTAGAAAAATATGAAATCAAGCTGACCTCATATTTTTTCATAGTTTAAATGAAAGAGCACTATACCCCAAACCATATATCTATTCTGAAAGATAAACATAAGACTTGAGGATGATGCTCGATCAAATAAACTAAGAAATATATGATATCCGTTTGACCTGCGAAACCATTTTATTTGCCGAAAATTTCTCCTATTTAATACAAAGAATTAAATTGGGTTCAGAAATGCTTCATATAAAGACAAACCCCTATAGTTAATTACATCCTAGATAACCGAAGTCATCTAGAAAACTCTCGATAAAATTAGGGGATATTATCTTCAAAGAGGTCAAAGAATTATGTCATTTCAACGAGATGAGACAAGGAGGTGTGAAAGGGGAATGACTTAAGTTTGGAATATTTTTTTTTTGGAATCTAAAGGAGGAAAAACTAGAGGATGTCATAGATTCAGAGAACCTCAGTGACTTCCCAAACTATCCTTTGGTTTGACTTCAATTTTGGAGATTAAAATAATTGGATGTTTCATCCTGTCAATTTTATTAATTAGGGCTTGTACTCGTGTGAAACGATCACACAAATAGCCTGAAAGATGTGAGTATTTAGGTCGTGACAGATGACAACTTCAGAATCTTAAAGCAGGTTAGAACTTAAATTGTATAGCCCCGTATAGCAGAGCTATACAAAGGCCTAAAAAAGTCCTATGGATTTTGTTTAATTATAAGGAAAAATATTCTGTTGTAGATCCTCTTGCTATTGAAGATGGTCGTGTTACCCATAGTGCTAGCTCCAAAATTTTCGTCGTGACGAGTTTTAGTTTTCTAATGTGTCAGGTTGTTATGTCAAATCAAATGTCCCTATAGTTATTGTTCTTTAAATATTATAGAGGTATATTAAAGTTGATTAGAGCGACACCGGTTAGGATCCTACGGTTCTCTCTTTTCGGTACTACTATTTTCTATCGGATTCACTTAGTCCAAATGAATTTATTAAACTCAACTTAATGAGTTTCATATTTTCATTTAGACCGTGAGAAATCTCGTCAGCAACCGTAGGTTACATTCTCCGAGGGATTTCCTATTATCCGATAAATACGTCTTAATTTAGTTGCAATTGTTGTTTTGTGATGTTTGTGGTTAAATTTTGAGTTGTTTTTTATTTTCAAATGTTGTGGAGATGAATTTTATCTTGACTGATTTTAATTTTGGTTTTGGTTTCAGTTTTGTGGCTATTCTAACCGTTTTAATTTTCATGTATGGTGACCTCGTTGTTTAGCATGCAAGTTTGTATAAAAGTACACTGTAGAAAGTTCGAGAAAATGAAGCACTATAAACTGTAAAAGCGTATNTAAAATGATATTCATTTATCTTATATCTGATAAGATTGTTATTTGTGTTTCTTTTATCTCTCAAATCATGTACTTCCATTATGTACAATACAAATGGTTTAATTACAGTAGTTAAAAGTTGTCTGCGCTTGGTTTCTTATGTACTTTGTAGAAAAGATTGTGGTCTTTAATCTTACTTATCTTTTTGGGGATATACTTACATAGCTTTTATAATATTATTATTTACATGTTTACTGATATACTTTGTTACTTACATATATAAGACTCTAAATAAAGGCAAAAATATCATTTACCTTGACTTTTTTTGTCATTGGACCAACTGATCCTAGTTGCCTAATTCTAGTTGGCATCATCTAGCAAATGCCCGATGTGTGTGTCGACACTACTTTGGTTAAGGAGTTGCCCGTTGGAAGCTGTCGGTCGCCGGAATCGAAATCCCGTCGAATTACATATTTTTCATAGTTTAAATGAAAGAGCACTATACCTCAAACCCTGTATCTATCCTGGAAGATAAACACATGACTTGAGGATGAGACTCGATCAAATAAACTAAGAAATATATGATATCCGTTTGACTTGCGAAACCATTTTATTTGCCGACAATTTTTCGTATTTAATACGAATAATTAAATAGTATTTATATTAATCTTGGTTCGAAAATGCTTCCTATAAGGACAGACCCCTATATTTAATTACATCATAGATAACCGAAGTGACCTAAGAAAACTCTCGATAAAAATCAGGGGATATTATCTTCAAAGAAGTCAAAGAATTAGTACTTTTCAACGAAATCGGACAAAGAGGTGTGAAAAAGGGAATGATTTAAGTGTAGAATATTTTTTTTGAAATCCAGAGAAAAAACTAGAGGATATCATAGATTCGGAGGAGAACTTTGATGACTTCCCAAACTATCCTATGGTTTAGCTTCAATTTTGGAGATTATAATTATTGATTGTTTCATCCTACCAATTTTATTAATTAGGGCTTATACTCGTGTGAAACGATCACACAAATAGCCTGGAAGATGTGAGTATTTAGGTCATGACAGATGACAACTTCGGAATCCTAAAGCAGGTTAAGGCTTAAATTGTATAATAGAGCTATACAAAAGCTTAAAGAAAAGTTGAAGATTTATGTTTGAATAAGCAAACAACCTCGAAGTCCTATGGATTGTTGTTTAATTATAAGGAAATATATTCTGTTGTATATCCTCTTGCTGTTGAAGATGGTCGTGCTGCCCACGATACTAGTTCCAAGATTCTCGTCGTGACGAGTTTAAGTTTTCTAATGTGTCAGGTTGTTATGTTAAATCAAATGTCCCTATGATTATGGTTCTTTAAATATTATGGGGGCATATTAAAGTTGATTAGAGCCACGTCGGTTAGGATTTTACGGTTCCCTCGTTCTGGTACCACTATTTTCTATCGAATTCATTTAGTTCAAATGAATTTATTAAACTCAACTTAATGAGTTTCATACTTTTATTTAAATTGTGGGAAATCTCATTAGCAACCGTAGGTTACATTCTCTGAGGAGTCCGGATAATTCGATAAAAACGTCTTAATTTAGTTGTAATTGTTGTTTTGTGATGTTTGTGATTAAATTTTGAGTTATTTTATATTTTTAAATGTCATAGAGATGAATTTTATCTTGATTGATTTTAATTTTGGTTTTGGTTTCAGTTTTGTTGCTATTTTAACATTTTTAGTTTTCATACAAGGTGACATCGTTGATTAGCATGCAAGTTTGTATAAAAGTACAATGTAGAAAGTACGAGAAAATGAAACACTATAAACTGTAAAAGCGTTTCTGGTGAGTTTTCTCGTTTCTCCACCTAAAACTTCAGTACTTGTAAAACATATATATATTAATGTTGCAGGAATTAAAGCATGCTCGTAGTAAAAGTAAAAGTACAGTTTCAGGTGTGCCTACCAAATCTTATGTCATAACTTGATGTATTCAAATTTTAAGTATGATTCCATTAATCATATCATAGTAAGTCCAAATGTCCTTCATTTTCGAAGGATCATGAAGAAGTTTCAGGTAATACCCTAGACATTTCATAGTCCCTTTGAATTCTCTTGAATTCATGTTGGTTTTATCATATTTGCTATGTAGTTCATCCAGTTAATACCCTTATGCTCAATGAATTATGATATTTTGATTATCTCTTAAGTGGGGTAATTATCACTTAATATCTCACTTATGAATTATATAGGTAAAGATCCTTAAGGGCAACTCGACTTAATTAAGAAATTTAATTAATTTGATTTTAGGGATAGACTTGTAGTGTTTTGAAAGGTTTTAAATTAATTATAGGTTACTTTCTAAACCTCATTGGACAAAATTTTGATTAAGCCTAGTTCACTATTAAGCCCTTAAGGTTTAGTGGGTAGATTTGCAATTTTAAGAAAAAAGATTTTTTTATATTTATATTCTTATTCCTCATCATGCATTATAAATCATTTTAAAACCATTAGTTAAGGGTTTAAAATCAGTGAATTATGATTTTCCAAAATCAAACCCCCACCATATTACCTCTTTATTTAAATGTTCTTCCAAATTTTATTAATTTTAGGAAATTACAAATTTATCTTTTATAAAACCAAAGTTATGTTAGTTTTTACCACTTAATCCCCTTGTATGTTTCAATCATCAATACATGTTGTTTAAGATCATTTATTACCCATTTACCCTCTTGATTAGGCCTAAATGTTAATTAAGGCTTAAATTCTAAAATTACACGTTTGCCTCTAAGGTCTTAATACCCTATAATTCAACGAATTAGATTCAAATGACTTGAAAATTTTATGTTACCTCACTCATGGGTTATTTAAAACATCAGGAAAAATGTGATTTTTCCAAATTCATTTAATTTTATAATTATTTTTAATACAAAAATAGGGATTTTCAATGAAAATTAAATAATCAAAATAAAATTTTTTTCATCAAGAAAATTATTGGAGATTCACCTCGGTCAACAGACCACTTGGACCAATTTTCATGATTTTTAGAGATTTAATTTAATTATTAAAATTAATTATTTATTTTGAGTATTAATTAAATATTAAATAATATTTAGATGAAAAATTAAGTTTTATATTTTTATTAAATCTCTCTGAGTCCAGGGAACCCAAAGAAACAAATTTTATATTTTTGTGATTTATATCTTAGTTATTAGAATTATTTTAGTGAAAAATTAGAGAAAATCCATTTTAATCCTTTTAAAATTAATATCTTGACGTAGAAAATTAGAAAAATTATTTTAATTGCTTCAAAGTGATCAGGAAGCCAAATGTGACATTGTAGTGTCTTTTTACAATTTTGCAATTTTTATGATTTTTTATTATTTTTTAATTATTAAAATACTAAAAAAATGACTAAAAAATGAAATGTTGATTTTAATTTGAATTTTATTTTTCTTAGATTCCTCTAGTCATAAGGTGCTCCAAAAATCAATTTTGGTAATTTTTTATTTGTATTTTAATTATTATAATTATTTTAATTAAAAAAATGTGATTTCACTTAACCCATTTAAGTGGTCAAATTAACGCCAATTGACTTGAAATTTTTATTGAGAGCTACTTTAACATTAAATTATAGTTTGGAATAATTTTTATGTCATTTACCTTTATAATTACTCCAAATTAATTTTATTTCTATTTTTAATGTTGGTGACAATTATGATTATTTTTAATGAGTTAATCCAAGTTTATATTTTTCTTAGGGTCCTCTGATCACAATGAACCTATCAAAACAAGTTTTGTATTTTTCTGATGAATATTTTAATTGTTATAATTTAATAACAAAACAAGGACCATTAACTTGAAAATTTGATATCTATGTCTAGAGAGCTCTTATAACCTTGGAAAAATCATAAAGAGCATCCTAATAACGAGTAGAATCAAAACCCCAAAGCTCAAGTTCACAATGTCTATGCAAATGGAGAGTTAAATTAAGAAAAACATCATTTAATTAATTAAAAAAAATATATGCATCAAATAAACATGAAAATATGTTCACATTGTTCTCCTTTCTTCACTGAGCAGCAATATATTTTTTATTTTTTTTATTATTTTTCTACACAAAGTTATGCATTTTTGAAGTTTTGGGAATTAAATAAATAAGGAAAATCCCCTAATTTTCTACTTATCCGCGTTAGCCTCGTACGCATTGAAGAGACGCGTGTCGTCGCGGGATTGGGCGCCGTTGTCTACGTCAACTCTCCCTTTTCGAACCGTAGCTCTGTTCGGCATGATCAGGACCTTCCAAGTGATACACGCTCGATCGGACGACGCGTGGTTATCGTCCCCAACGAATCAATCCCGCAAACCGTCCATTTTCTAGGGTTAATATCTCGCTCAATTCTCAACAAAATCAAGTGCGATTTGTTCCTATAGACTTGTCTTGGCTAGGATAACATATCTATCAGGTTAAGTGACCCTTAAATCAATTCTATACACATGGAGAATGAAATGAAGCTCGGTTTAGGGTTAACTTTCAATACCTTGGTCCAAGAGGGGAAGCCTCGATTGGATGCTTGTGGAAGCTTCGTGGAAGTCCCAAGAGCCTAGGGATGGAGTCTCAAGCCGTGGTGAATTGCTTAGATATGAATTCGACCAAAGTCGATTTAGGGGTTCGATCAAAGTCCACCTTAGGGTGCTACAGTGATGGGGCTTGTGGGGGATCTTCTTTTGATGTGGGGATGGTGTGGGTACAATTAATTTGAATTTGGTGGAGGTTTGAGGGGTGTCCTGTTTCGGCCTAGAGATTGGGCTAAAAAAATGAGCTCGAACAGTGGCTTTGAGTGGCTAAGGGTGGTTGGGCTAAGCTCAAGAGGTCTCAAAGAAGTTCTGGAAGAAATTTGACAAAGTCTCCCCAAGGAATTTCATGCTCTCCTCCTTTGGCCATGAAGGGGGGATTTAAATATATGGGGAAGGAGAGGCCACCAGGAGCAATTGGTGGGTTCCTTAAGTTACTTATGTAGTTGCCAAAAGTGTGCAAAAATCCAATTGGGATGAGCCAACTTGGATGGGTTTAATTTTGAGTTTTGGCCATGGTGGAGCTTTTGATATTGGGTCTTCCGGCCACCAAGGTGGCTGGCCAGCCAAGTAGGGGTCACCATCTAACTCAGGGAGGTCAGAGCTTGGTCTTGGTGAAGTCAATTGAGGTTTTCCATGTGTAAAGATATGAGATTGAAATAGTATGAGAAAAACGTCAAATTGGGTCAAGGCATGGTTTGGGTTGAGTTCAACCACCAAGGTTGGTCTTGAGCTAAAGAGGATCAGATGAGTCAGCTAAATTGATGTGAAGAAGTCTCTATCCAAGTGATTTGTTAAGTATGAGGTTTAGAGTATTCATTAAAAGGGTTAAAAACCTTTTTAAAGAGACTTGAAAGTGGTTTGACCTCTTGTCATAAATAGTTTGATGATGTGGTATTACTCTCATGGCTTCCCTTTGGCTTGACTAATTTTCATGAGAAGAGATTTTGAAATTTTTGGTATTTTAGTGGAGTTTGTCATGAGGCTTGATTTGGAATGATTTGATCATCAATTTAGGACTTAGGAAATGATATTTGATGACATGGATGATGAGGAGAAATGAAATTATCATGTGGACTTTTGATTGAAATTTAAACTTTTTGGAATTATTTAAGGGTTTGGGCTTTTAAAATGGAAATTGAGCTTGGGCTAAAATTTAGACTAATTTAATGTTGAATTTGGTGTAGGAATATATCATGAAGGATTTGACAAATTTTCAAATGATTTTAAGTTAAATTGATTAATGGATTGGGACATATAGTCAAAATTGTGCCTTTTTGATTTAAATGAAATTAGGCTTGAAATTAGATCAAATTGGGCTTGAACTTTGTTTGGGTTAGGATTGAGGATGCTGAATTTTGATTTGAAATTGAAATTGGGCAATATTGGGATCAATTGGGTAAGATTGAGGCTATTTTGAGGACATTTGGGCCTTTAAGGGCAAATTGGGGTTTTTGGTCAAATTGGGCTAATTTGGTCAAATCTGGTCAAATTGGTGATAAAAAATTGAAATAAAAAATATTTGGGATGATTTTGGAATTTTTGGGAATTTTTGGAGTTTTTATAATTTTTAGGTCATGAGGGGCATTTTGGCAATTTTTTAGGGTATTTTGGAAATTTGGTAATTTTTGAGAATTTTGGTTAATTTAGGTAGTGTTGAGGGGTTTGGGATGATTTTTGGGTAAATTTGGGAATTTTAGGTAATTTTGGAAAAATTAGGGTTGTTTGGCTATTTTAGTAATTTGGTGATTCTGGGCTAAAATGGGCAAACAAGCCACGAAGCCATTCTAAACCAATATGAGCCATATTAGGACTCGTTTTGGATGCTCAATATGCTGATTCTAACCCTCTTAGCCAAAAACTAGGGGTATAAAGTCATCTACATGAGCTTTCCAAAAGGAGTAGGAGACCAACTTAAGGGATCTTAGGGTTTAGGGTATGTGAGAGATTGTAATGTGTGCAAGTTAGCCCCACCAAAAACAGATCACCCAGGGTTCGTCCTAAGGTCTGACCATCCTATGGGGGACTCCACTCGGGTTTTCTCATACTGGCCCCACTTACTAAGTGCTAGAGGTTAGGACCAATATGTGAAACTCCAAGCTGAGTAAAGAAGAGTTTGAAATTTCTAATGGTTAGGGTTCCTTTTCTAGTCCTCTAGGAATTGTCAATAGGAAAGTTCTATGATTAGACTCTAGATTACTAAAGAGGAAAAACTAGACCTCAACCAAAAATAAGATCAACAGTGTAATGTTAGTCGACATCGCCTTTGATTTTATCTGATCTTTTTCCTGATCCTCCTCGAGCTCATCTTTGGTCTAAGTTCCCTCATTTGATTCTGATAGGCCTCTTCCTTATTCCTACCCTGACTCATTTGTTGCTCATCCAATGAGATCTGTTAACAAAGTTAACGGAGCACTAGATAATATAAAGAGTGAAGTTTAGGTGTTAAATATGTAAATTCTAATATTTTGAGTGCTATGTCTGTAAAGTTGTAGCTATCCTTTTGATTGGCCCTCAATTATCCACTTCAACCCATAAAAAAAAGAGCTTCAAGTTAGCTTATGACCTATTTTGGATTGTTGTTTGCTTTGGTTTCTTAAAAACAGGTTAAAGAGATAATAGAACCTGTTTGGTAATTTTGTTTTAACAATTTGAGCCAATTTAAAATTTTAAAAATTATATTTTGGATATATTTTTAATTTTCCCTTATAGATTTTTGGGTTTCAACAAATCATTTTTCATGAGGAAAGCACAAAAAACACTTAACCATTTGATAAAACATCATGTTATTATATTTAGAGGCAATAGATGCATATTAACTAAATCAAAATAAAAAGGAGTACAAAATATTATTTTTAGATTTAATCCGTTTATTTGATCAACATAATAATAATATATAAAAATACATAACATCACAAGAGTTATCAATGCAAGTAATTATATCATAAAATATATACATGTATAGAGTAAATAATTTTAGAATATGTTTATTTATTTGAAAAATCAA
>JXCR01098242.1:9335-25518 GCA_002079205.1 Phalaenopsis hybrid cultivar | reverse complement strand
TTTTTTTTTCTTTGATTACTCCTAGCATAATCAATCTTTGGTTCTTACTCTGCTTTCTTATCCACTTAATCTATTGTCATTCAAATTCTTTGCAGTAGACCTCACTGGAACCCTCTGAATTATGATTTCAGATTTTTTTTTTAAATCAAACTTCTATTTAACAAAAGTTTCCTTGCATTTATGATCTCTCATACAGCGGCGATTTTGGTATTAGAGGGAGACCATATCTTTCAAAATCAGTTCTTCCCAGTAAACTTTCCTCTTATTTTTGTTGTGATTTCTACATTTTTTTGTGTGCTGCACTTGGTATCTCAGAGTTTAGTGTTATGCATTTCAAAACAGTCCTTAGCCTTCAGAAAGGTCATGGCCAACCACTTCAGAGTAACACCCACCACCTTAAGCCCTTTCCAATATTCATATCATCATCCACCTATATTTGGTTGGAAATTTTAGTCTTGATGGTGGCTCCTTGTAATCAACAGTGGCAATCAGCGACATGGGTTTGTTTGGCGTGTTATCAACGCCATTCCAAATGAGGACACTTCCCTATTACATCATCTAGGAGGTCAGAATTCATCGATGGAGAATATGACATAATTAAGAGTTTTAATTGATGCTTAATAATCCTTGTTCTGAAACTCTTGATTGCATTTATATTGGTTGGAAAACCTGTGTCATGCTTAGGAAACTCCATTTGTTTTAGGAAATTTTTGTCATGTCTTGATTAGAAACCATGCTTGGGAAACTCGATATATGTAGTGAGTGTTTGTTGCCCCTTTCCCTGCTTTCGCATGCTTGAGTGAAATCTCTCTTATTGAGAATGATATTTTGTGAGATAAAATCCTATTTATTCAAAATCATATTATTTGAATTAAAATTAATTTAATTTACTAATTTCCTGATACTGATTTTAGTTCGTATCAACAAAATTCTTTTTACTGCAAGTATAATAGTGTTTTTATCATTCTATTATAATTTACATCCTGTTAGTTAAATTATTTGCATGTTTTAACTTAATCCATATTGATAGTTTCATCAAATCACCATGACTGTGAGACTGATACAATGCCAGAGTGTTTAGTCTCAAGATTAGAACAATAAATTTGTTAAATAATAAATTACGAATAGATTTGATGAACTTAATAATCAAATTGTTTTTTTTTTCTAAGTTCGAACAAATTAAATCTTGCATGAAACTCCTAGGGTTGTTCTTGTTAGCATGCACTGTGTCATTGATATGTTCTACATAGTTTCTTCAAGATTTTTGATGGCCTTTCAATTAAGCCCAAAGCAATCAACACTAATCTCAATACCTTAGCTAGTTTCTTATCATCCAATTTAGATCATCCCCAACACTATTCCAATATGCAGCAACACAAATCTCAATGCCTAAGGCTTTGGTCTATTTTTCCATTAGACTTGGATATGATGATCCAAAACTCTTTAGTCTCAAGGGAAAGGGTTCTTCATCCTTAGCCCTCTGCTTGGCCGAAGGACCCAAGTATTTCTTAGATAGGGACATTTTTGTTTAGTATGAATCTTGACTACCCTCCACTCAAGTAAATTGTAAATACCACCAAAATGGAAAGTAAATATGGGTTTAAAAAAGCCCTTCATTCTCTAAAAAAGGCAACTGTTGAGCCATCCTTTTTTTTGAATGCATGAAATTGAGTGTCAAAGTGTCTTCTGTTGGAAACACTCTTTAAGACAGGCTCAACTTCTCTTCGGTTGTTTGTGTAGGAAATATGTAATTGATGTGAGTGGCATCCCCTAATGACATTTACTAATTTCAAATCATTTCTATCATGCAATAATGTGGCATCATCTGTGGGTGCTTTCTCATTGCTGTCAATTAATTATATTAGGGCCTATCAACATAGTAAGTTAAATGTAGAGAAAATTGTCTTAAACTCATTCAAAGCGTCAAAGAACAACTTGGCATATCAAGTGCTACGAAATTGGGAGTCATCCTCTCCATCTCTTATGCAGTCGAGAAATTTGCTGCAAGAAGACTTCTTGCTCTTTAGAAGATTGAGGCAGGTGAAAATTTGCCTTCTTCACGAATCCCATGAAAACATTTCAAATATATTGGCAGCCATTTTATTCTCAATCAATTGTATTTTGATGTACGTCATCCCAATAAAACCCATATAGCGTGCACCATCAAATAGAGGTTCTATCACCACTACCTTAATCACACGATAATGTTCTAGTCTACATCATCTGCAATTTGACGTTGTCTCTCTAGTAAGCTAAGTTTGCAATCCTCTTTCACATTGTCTCCCATGAGGTGAGTCATGTTTCTTTGACAATAATTGGTGTGCATTGATTGCTGTTTTTTCCAGCATTGTATAATATTTATAAAATCCTGAGAGGGCTTCTAATAGGTAACATGCAAAATTATAAATTTATAATTATAGAATAAGTACAATATTTCAAGAATTAATGAGGTTCCAAAATAATTATGATTAATTGCAATAATTCATAGATTGATTAGGTAGCAATAATAGTTTCACAGATTATTGAAGTGGCATTATTAAGCGACTAAGGTAGGTAGTGGATTGTTGGGCTTAGTAGAACATTGGTTAGGGTAGAATTGATGAAGGCAGATGAGGATTGATTTATTCACTCTTCCTCAAATGAATTAGTGGATGTTGTCCTTTCCAAGTTTGCATATCGATTTTGCTTCATGCCAATATCTCATAATAAATATTTAAAATTTGTTAGCGCTAAGTTGCATCAGTTGTATGAGCATAAATCGAATATCAAACTAGAATTAGATGTCACTTTTAAGAAAGAGTGAATAAATCTCAAACACACACACACACACACACACAGCGGCAATTTACGTTTGAGTCTCCAAATTACCTATAGGAGAGAAAACCAACCTATAAAAAGATGTACAGAAAAGAAGAAAAGGCTGAAATGCTCTTGCTTCAAGGTAGATGTGCCCTTGATAGTTTCATGATGATGATATAACCTTTATTCAAGAAATAAAACAATATTCTAAATTGTTAACTGCTTCACATTAATGGACATGAGCCCATGCATAAATGTAATCTTATGGAAGAATTAAATTATAGATGTTAAGTGAGGTAGTCTTCGTAATTGCCCTTAAAATTATGTACATTCCATGAAGCACTACAGGAGCCAAGGAGATACTCATGATTAAAAAAAAAAAAAAGTTGGCTAACAATGGAGGCTAGCACAATATAGATCTCACTGTTATTAGATGAATAAAGGCACAAATCCATGTAAAAATCTCCGGTATAAATTAGTCCTTATCCATATCGGGAGTGGGAAGAGTTATCTATTTTTGGAAATCTTAGAAGATTTGATCTTTTTCATGTTTCATTCTCGTGTGGGTCGGCCACCAAATCTACAAGGATTTAATTAAGATATCTTAGGAAATTTTGTATTGGTTTATTCTCTTCCTATTTTATGTTTTTCTATTTTTCATTCTGAATTATTTTCTTTCCTAATTTCGGGGAAATATGTTTGGTAAGTTTGTAAATAAGGATGGATTGATTTTTCTATATATATGTACCCAATTTGTGAATAATGAATCAAGGAATTATTTCTCCCCAAACCCGTATTCCTACATGAGATTAGAGCCATTTTATCCTAGATCCCTCCAGGTTGTCGGACTTCCTCCTTGCTGTTGGAAACTCGTTTGGACCTCTGACAGAGTCAGAAAATTCTTTCAGTCAGAAGTGGAGCCTCTCCTGCCAGAGCAGGAATCTCCTCTGCCAAGAGTTGGACCTCCTCCCTGCTGGCAGTTGGTATCTTCTCTTCCTCAACCCAAATTTCTCCCTGAAGACCCCTCTTGCCGTCAGAAATCTCTCACTGCAAGTTGCAAGCCACCAGAATTCTCTTCTTTCCTACAACCAGTCCTCTTCTCTGCAGCCAGCACTCTTCCTGCAGGTTGCAGACCCATCTTCAAAATCTCTCCCACCATCCGGACTGTTCAATTTTCTGTTCAATTTTGTTCAGGTTCTGTAGCCGGTATCCGCTTCCCATAGCAGCAATGACAACAAACGTAGCAGCAACAGCCAGAATCTTCATGACAGCCGCCTGAAGTTTTCATGCAGCCACTGTTCTTCTGCAGACCCTTCACCGGAGCTTCTCCATACAGCAGGTCCTCCTCCTGAGCTTCTCCTTGCAGCCATCAGCTCAGGAATTTCCTTGCAGGTTGCAGAGCTCCCTGCGGACCCTCACAGTTTCTCTCCTTCCCCGATGTTTTTTCCTAGCATTGTCATAGTCGTGGATCTTACTGCTTCCTCTCGCTACCGGACATCTCTCTGCAGTCAAAGCTGTCACATGTTTTGGTAGCAGCCTGAGTAGCCTTGCATATTTCTCCCATAGCTCCCTGAAGGCTCACAGGCGCTCCTCATAGCCTTCCTATGATCCACCGGTGACTCAATTGCTCCTTTCCAACACAGTAAAGCAACCGCAAGGAAAGGCCAGCCAGCCAGCTGCTGCAGGGAACTTCTTTCGAGCAAGCAGAACTTTCCAGCTTTCTTGGTGTTTCTTCACTCTTATGACAAGAAGCAGCCAGAAATCCCCGAGCTTGCTATAGCTCAGAATTCTTCTAGCCCTAAATGTGAATTGAGTTTATGACAGCACAAAATGAAGACGCCTAGTTCTATTTCGGAGACTACTGGATTGATGATACACAAAGGTATCATATCCTTCTTTCTTGCTATAAATAAAAGATTTCAATCATGAATAATAGATTCGGGTGCTTCTGATTGTATGACTGGGGGACATTCATGCCCTCATCAACTATTAAGAGATCACCAATCCAAAATTTGTTAAACTTATCGATAGATACCACTTAGGATTGTCGAGAAATGAGATGTGAATGTCTCCGAAGATATTCAAATTTCATTCGTGTTATACGTTCTCCAACTAGATTGCAATTTATTTTTAATTAACAAGCTTACTCATGACTTGAGCTGTGTTATTAAATTTCATTTTAACTTTTGGGAGTTTCAGGTGGTGGATTTGGAGAAGGTGATTGACAGTGTTTATTTTAACTTTTGCGAATTTCATGTTGTGGAATTGGGGAATGTA
This sequence comes from Phalaenopsis hybrid cultivar, assembly GCA_002079205.1. Classification (NCBI taxonomy): domain Eukaryota; kingdom Viridiplantae; phylum Streptophyta; class Magnoliopsida; order Asparagales; family Orchidaceae; genus Phalaenopsis; species Phalaenopsis hybrid cultivar. Next base: position 20,442 of record JXCR01098242.1, on the reverse strand, counting down.
ATTGACAATGTTGAATTGCATCAAGACCAATACATGCTCAAAGAGAAATATTCCCTTAACCCACACAAGTGTTTCTTCCACTATCCTCTTCTCATGATCTCGAGTTTTTTGTGTCTGAATTTATTGAAAGCCATGTTTTATTATGACATTATCGATTGGGTCATCCCATGAAGTTTTACCCCCATCTTTTTATTAACAAAAATTATAGTTTATCTGTGGGAAACCTGTCAATTGGTTAGACATATGTGTGATGTATATTCTCCGTCTCAGTACAAACTCTCACATCCTTTATCTATCATTCATAGTAGCATTTGATGACCTTTAAATTAAAAATTATCAATGAACACAAATATTTTGTATCCTTCATTGATTATCGCACTAGAATTAGTTAGATATTTCTCATGAAGGAGAAATTTGAAATTGCACAAATCATTTAGTCATTCTATGAAGATTTACACTCAGTTTCAATGCAAAATTCAGATTCTCAAAACTGATAATGCAATGAAATATTTCAATTCTATACTTAGACCCTTCCTTATAAAGAATGATATTATTCATATGAGTTAATGTATCGGTACTCCATAATAAAATAGGATAGTTGAAAGGAAGAATAAACATTTTTTTGAGGTAACTTAGTCTATATTGCTTTCTTACAATGTTCCACAAGTTTTTTTTTTTTTTGGAATTGTTGAGCTATAACCACCTTCTCATTAGCATAATGTCAAGCTCGGTTCTTATATTCAAAGTTCCTCTCCACGTTATAATGGAAAAATACCCTCATGTAGCCTTCTGAACTAATCTTCAGCAAGTATTTGGTTCTCTCTTTTTTCCACATTCACCAACCAAATCACACAAAGCTTAGACCCGAAATCCATAAGTGTAGGCATGCCTCCAACAAAAAGGGTGTCTAAATAATACCTTCATGTTACTAAAAAATATTACAACTCCATGGACACATTTATTAAAAATCTATCATACTATCTTAAAATTGATGTTTAGGGGGAGAGTGCAAATGAACATCAATTTTGAGATGCACTTATTGACATCTGCACGATAACTTCATCTATTCCCCTTCCTACTCTTCTTACACGACTTTCCTACTCTCTTTGAAGATATCCAAAGAAATCCTTCAAGAAGTCTAATAGGAAAGAAAAAATTATATCCGTGGATAAGGGGAGATACCAAAAATCTGTAGGAAAACTCATCCATCTTTCACATTCAATGTCAGATATTGCATACTCTATCAATATTGTGAACCAACACATGAATTGTCCTAAAGAAAAGCATTTAGAGATGTTTTACATAATTTTGAGGTTTCTCAGGAAGACATCTGTTAATGAATTAATTTTTTGTGAAAATCAGAAATAGAGAAGTAGAAGTATATATTGATGCTAGTTGGGCGGAAGAATTCACTTACATAAAGTCCACCACATGTTATTGCTCATATTTATAGGAAAATTTAGCTACATTGAGAAGTAAAAAGCAAGTTGATTTGATAAACAGTGCAAAATCAGTGTATAGGGAACTTGTCTTAGGGATCTGTGAAGGAATTTGGATTTTGAAATTGTTAAGGGAAATAAGATGTTCTTTCAAAAGGCCTATACGAATGTTTTGTAACAGTCAAGAAACTATCAGTATTGTAAAGAATTTTGTGCATTTTGACAGGACCAAGCATATTAAAGTACTAAATCTCTAAAAAGGTCAATGATGATGTTATACAACTAATCCCAATACACCAACAAGTTGTTGATGTCTTTACCAAAATTTGGTTTTTTCAACATTATCTTAGAATTCAGGATCAAACTCCCTCTCTACAACATCTACGACCCATCTTGGTGGGAAGTGTGGAAATCTGAGAAGATTTGTCCCTTTCAATATTTACCTCTCATGTGGGTTGGCCACTACCTCCAAATCTTGGAGGATTTGATTGGGATATCTTAGGAAACCCATGATTGGTTTATTCTTTTCCTATTTTATGTTTTAAATTTTTTATTCAAAGTTATTTCTTTTTGTAATTTAGGTGAGATATGTTTAGTAAGTTTGTCAATAAGGAGAGATTGGTTCCCCTAGATATATGTACCCTATTTGTGAATAATGAATCAATGAATTATTCTTCCTCAAACCTATTTTTCTAGACTATTTAACCTTTGCAAATGGCTTGATGAATGCTTTTTGATAAGTTACAAATGCTTTCTTTACCAAACTCAAAGAGGTCATGTTATATTATAGCGGGCTGGATTAGATTGTCTTCTAGAAGGAACTGTCGGTCCAAAATTTTAGGAGAAGGATGGCTTAGGACTGCATTGATATCTTGACCCTTTAACTTTTCAATAATGAATTAAAATTTCAGATAAGATTGATGACAAAATTAGTTTCCCTTCTTATTTCTGTCAGCAGGTCTCTTATGGAAATAAAAATTGTTATTGAGAAGAATGCATTCTTCATAGCGATAACTAAAGATTGATGATATAAATATAACCTTTTTCTTTTGCAATGTAATAGCTAACTACTTCAAATCTATCTAATAGGTGTTGGTGGCAGAACCTCAAAATTTATCACTCTTTTTACCCATGAATGCCTATCGTACTCAAAATATCTAATGTACCTACACAATATATCGAGCATATAAGACATATTCACACATAGGACTTAACCTTCCCCATGCCGAGTCTTGAGGCCATTCCAATGAACTAAACTATAATTGGCAATGACTGTCTTCTTGGTTACTCGGTCTTATTCAATATATGTTGTTGGCTGCAAGATATCTCGAACCCAATAACTTGCCTGGTTGATAGTATCCATTAGTACGTTTTAATCACTATATTTCAATTTGATAGCTAGCCATTTTATAAAAGTTTAGTAAATGGAAGTATAGGGCTAATAACTTGAATGAGCGAGTAAGAAGTCACCATATATGCTATGATTTGTTAGAAATTTCTCTCGTTGCTCAACCCATTATCAATTTCAATAATTCTCTGAGGATCCTGTCTATATATAATAGCAAAAGTTATTTCTTAATAAGCTCATTGTATGGCATTCCTTTTAAGTCTTCTCTAGTTAAACATCTTCTACAAAGGTGTAGAAATATGTATTTGTTTAAAATAAAATAGACTACGTTGAAATGCATGAAATTGAAGATTGATCTACAAGAACATGCATTTGCATGTCAAAGTTCAACTCAGACTTATGGTTGATATCCAAGATTATTTTAAAAAGAGTCTACAAAATCAAATTCTTAGCTTGGCGTCCAGAAGAATTTTTGAATTTTCGTAGGCTTAACAAATTTTTAACATAGTTCGTTTCAGGCGTACACTATACTTCTTATTGTGAGGGAAGAAGCATTTGCTGGCCTATTTTATACCATGTTTACCACCATACTTGCCACTCTCCTCCTACCAATGCTCCACATGGAGATGTGAGCACCATTTGGGTTTTATTTAGAAGAAAAATAAATTACGACTTCAACCCTTCACCCTTCACTCATTTGCTCTGCTATTTTCATGATCATTCTCATTATCCTACACCATCATGCAGCCTTGTTTGCTTTCTCCCTGCATGCTTGTCCATTATTCTATAGTAACATGCAGTCTCACTCGCCTTTATGCAATAGTTGCATTCTCTCGTGCACATAGCCCTTTCTAGGATCTTCTTCTATTTGCATCTCTCTTTTTTCCTTCTCATTCTTTATGATTACCTAATCCCTCTCCCCCACTTTCCCTCATTACTCTCATTGCAATTATTTCTTACCTTTTTATCCTCTCTTTCTTTCTCTTCCTCTTTTCGGGAGACTTTTCCCTCTCTCTAACCCTTCCAACCTCTCCACAAACCTTTCCCTCATCCCGTCACCTCACTCTCTTTTTTTATCTCCCCCTATAAAAAAGAAATTTTAAATAAAGAAAAATGACGAGGCAAAAAAATTAAAAAAAGATAAAAAAATGTTGTATGTTTCATTTTCTCATTACAAATTCCTTTGCCTTGCTATATCATTGTCGTCGACAATGCCTCACATACAAAAGTTTAATACAAAACAAACTTACCCAAACATTTTAAAACTTCTGTGCCATTATAATCCAATAGCGAATCACATTGAGTTTGCATATTTATGTAGCACCGACGCTTTTAAAATATTTCTTACCCATTTCAAACATGTATCGGACACCGCACTTGTACAACATATCTCGACACTTCTCTGACTATACAAAATATATGTCTGAATTTTTTTCGGGCCGCGAGGCACACCTCAGCAGTGCATAGGGATTTGAACTTAACACGATTTCGAAAAAATTGGACATGGAAATTAGAAAGTTATAAATATATGTATAACCTTAATAATACATCCTATTCGAAATTGCTTCATCTCTCGTCATGTTGAAGTTTCTTCTAACATTCGTCAAAATTGAGTATTGAAAGTGCATCCATTATTCGTCGAAGCCGAGTATTCGTAATTTCCTCTCTGTAATCATAGGCTTTTCTAAATTTTAGTAGATAAGTTGAATGAATTCTTTTAAAAGATATTATATCTTATTTTAAAATTTTATTTTCATTGCATGAATTTTTAAAATATAAATTATATTTATAAAGTTATATTTTATTTTTACATAATTTGTGTTGTAATATTTTTAATAAAGAAAAATGAAAAAAATATATATTCTATAGTAATAATTAATTAAATTTTAAAATATGTCCATGGCATGTTGTCATATTTTTTTCAAGTGTACTGGTCTTGTGTGATGCTGGGTGAAAATCCTATTTGCAAAATTTAGGTGGGTGTATGAAGACAACATACATCTTTCTTAGCGTAGCAAGGCAGAAGATCCGATCATGATGTCATTGATATTAGCCGTATGTCTTTCTTGATGTGGTGAGCATTTCTAGATTTCCTATAGAAGCGAAATTGGGAGGCGATCAAAATGAAGATTTAATGAATTTAAAAAACATAATTTCAGGGACCCTTTAGAACATGACAAAATTGAAAATAAAAACAAAATTGAACCCTTATAATTGAGATGCATGAGGTCTATAATAATATTTTTTTTCTACACGTGTAGCTGCAAATGGATTGAAAAATTGAAAGTAAACATAGAGCTTAATATGAATGAGCTCACAGGAGACGTGTAGTATACATGAAAGCCCCCTTGTAAGGATAAGTATAATCTTACTATTCTAACCAAACGCTCAAAACTCTCTTACACAACCTGGACCTCACATTTACTTAGCATTTACCTATTTGCCTTAATCAAAATTACTCTATCTTGACTGGGATGGATAATTAATCATTGTAGCTCGCACATATGGACAACCAAGAACTAGATGCCCTTGTAAAATGACAGAAATCTCTACTTAATGTTTTATCTAAAATTTAGTGGACCTTCAAAAATTTGACTCAAAATTAAACTCTCTTAGAAGAGCTAGGCATGAATTTTTGGAGCCCCCAATGGTCTCATTTATAACTTATTCCTAATTAATATTATAAAATTTCTAATCAGTTTATTTTGCAAAAGAAACTTGAAGAAATTAAGGACTTTTAGTCTAATCATTCCCTTAAAATAATTTAATTTAAATTTTAGAAATTTTAAAATTGAGGGAAAAAATGATTTATAATATTTAAATGGCTAATTTATGTTACGATTTAACCAAATTTGGATGAAAAAGTTAACGTAGGATATTTGATATTTTTCCAAATTTTAAAGGGTTATATTCTAGCTCAATTTCACGAGACTGAATGATGATAACCTAATAATAAGGAAACAGTAAATTTATGATATTGTTATAGACAAATTTAGTCTTTGTATAGAATAAATTGCATCACATAAAGTCATGAGTAATTTTCACTATAGAATGAAAACATTTGCATTTAGGTCTACTAATATAGTTTGGATCAGAAATACATCCCTGAATTGATTCAAACATTTGAGTTAATTTTTTCCCTCTTTATGTGTTATTAATATATCTATTGCGTTCTATTCTTCCTTTAGGTAATCAATCACCAACCGTATGACCAAAAAGTGGATATCTTCAGTTTTGCCATAGTGCTTTGGGAGTTGGCAACCTCAAAGGTACGTCATTGAAGTGTGCGCATCTAACTCACCAATCATTTGAAAAAACTTATCGATCTATGGAATTGACGTGCAGATCCCTTATAATAGCATGACACCATTGCAGGCTGCTTTAGGTGTAAGACAGGTTTGGTTCTTTCCAATTTACGAAAATCTTATTTGTTTCTTTTTTTTTTCATATTATAAAAGAACTGCCCATTCAAAATTACATGAGATGAACTGTACTATATGCTAGAACTAGAGCATTCTCTGGTTTAGCCATATTGCTTCACACCTTTGCACAGCCCAGCTCAGTCCAGTAGTTTGGCAGGCAAAAAGTTGACTGGATCAACCCAGGATGGATTTAGTACATTATTTTATAAGATGTACATGACAACGTGGGAGAACTGTCAAAACAGTACAGATTGAGTAAGTGGGAAGGAGAATATTAGATGAAGGGGGGTTCTTCATTTTCATTGCATGTCAAATACTCTTAAAGAGGAAATATTGAAAAGCGACAATGGCTCGTTGATTACCTAGTATGTGAAGATGACTCTCTGACTGAATAACTCAACATAAGTTATCTATTACAATTATATGTTGTATCAAAAATTCTATTTTTCCTGCCCGATGTATAGAGTATAGAGTACTTAATAACCATGCCTCTTCCAATGGATTAAATCTCAATAAAATCATACAAGAGGAAGCAACTAAATGTAGGATGTACCATTTGAACTTCATTTGGAATATGATTGACCGGATATCGATCCAGTTGACTATTTAATTTTTTTATGACCCAATCGGGCCAAGGACTAATTTTCGGTTCTTGTTTTATATTTCAGATTTACATATTTTATTTGCTGATGCAGGGCTTGCGTCCAGAGCTGCCAGAGAATGTACATCCAACCTTGTTGGAACTCATGCAAAGATGTTGGGAGACTTCCCCTGCTAAAAGACCATCTTTTTCTGAGATTATTGCTGAGCTCGAGGAACTTTTGCAACGGATTCAGGTATGTCTGTATTTTGACGAACGGAGATGTTTTCCTTAGTTAAATGGTGAGAGATATGCCCAGTGTTGGGATTAGCGTATGACTAATGTTAGTTTATGATTATTATTTTTCTTGAAGGCACCAAAAATGTAGAAAAGCTGCTTTTAAAAATTCAATTCGAGCATTTTAAGAATGAAGATTGTCAAAAATCATGTTTTTCAAAGTCTCTCCAGAATCCTTGATCTATGAGAAATGCTGACAAAAGCGAAAAAATTTGAGCATTAATCCTCTCATTGATTGATCGATTCAGTTTGTCTTAATTGTGCCTGTTTTGGTTTCAACAATTGAATAACATCTTTCACAATAAAGATTGTCCATAAAATGTTATAAAATAAGATAGAAGATGAATTTCCTGCAAGTTTAATAATAACATATATTAATGAAGGATATTGCAACAAGTTTTGTGATCAAATCAATGGTTCATAATTTTAATTTAATGATGAAGCATCAGACTATAATTTAAGATCCATAATCATGATTGATTGATTATTATTATTATTATTTATTTTAATCCATACCCACACCTTACATGATGCCTCAGCCAAGTGGAGAAACCAGCAAACGAGAAAAGGATGATTCAGGGCAGTCCTGACTCAACACAGCAAAGCTGCCGAATCTGCACATATTTTGAGGCAACCATTTTCCAACTTGGCATTTTTATTTTTATTTTTATTTTTATTTTTCCTTCGTTTTGAAATGAAGGTTAGAGTTCTACTACTTGCGTCTGTGGATTTTGTCAGTAAATTTAATGATGAAATCCATAGAGGCTATTTGCCTTCCGATGCTTTCCTGATTTTGGACCACAGTTAACAATTTGATTCATATTTCACTCTTTTAACCCTTGTAATGACGCCCAACTGGTCGTCTAACCCTTATTGCTTTTTGTTTTTGTTTTCTTTCTCACATAGTTGAATAAAGTATTAGGTACAATTTTATGCTACATATTGTTAAATATACTTCATTATTTTGCATGTGCGTCTATATTAGCGATCGGTATAGGTGTAATATATTATTAGTCTATTATTTGCTTTAGATCTAATGGCCATGATAAAGCTAATTAGCATATAATTTTAATTTCTAATTTTTTTTTTCTTTTAGGTTTAAACAATAATTGATTTAAATAAATTTAATGTGAGTTAAATTAAATAAATTGGTATTAATGAAATCTAGGAATTTTTCTTTTTATTTATTCCAATGACGTTGTGATTTAAAATGAATTAATATTTATATTAACTTGAATTATTTATTTATTCTCTTAAAACGACTTTTCTAGGTTTAAAATTAATATTTACTAATTTGTTATATTCTTCTGCATTGGCAATTATGCGGTTGATTCAGGACAAATTTTGAGATGAAATTATAACTGTAATAAGGATATGAAGTACTAAAAGCTAGGCATATAAATTTAAAATGATGTTACAACAAAGTAGTTTGTAAAAGAATTAAACATATGGGAAATAAAAATTATTTGTATATGTTGAAAATAAAAAACAATAAATTTAATTAATTGTGCAAGTTTATTAATATTTAAATCAAGTATATATGTGAGACAACTTATGAAGGCTCTAAATAAAGCCAAACTTAATGTAAATTCTCAAGTTTGATTTCATGAACTTCCATAAATAAAAAGTGTGGGGTTGTATGTGAGGCAAGCCAATTCATGAGTCGGTTCAATTTCTGCTCAATATGTGGCTCGTGAACTAAGCTGGATGAACTAACAAGCCAAGCTCAAACTTTGCCCCGACTCAACTCGTTAGCTGCTCGTGAACCGGCTTGTTAAAAGAAAATATTAATATAAAATATACTTAAAATATTTTATCTTTTAATCATTCGAAAATTTTAAAAATAATATTATGTATTTTATCTTAAGTAATTTCTTACTATTTCTCTCATGATTGCTCATTTTATTTGTCATTTTATTATAACAATACATTAAATTAATATTATTTTCTCTTTTATAATAAACGTTCCAAGCTGGCTTGTGAGGTGGCTTGAACTCATATACTTAAATTCAAGCTTGAGCTAGAACTTGATAGGATTAACAAGCACAAGCTCATACCGCGAGTGGCTTGAGCTCTACTCATTTACACCCTGAAACTTTTAAACAAAATATTAGTACATCAAATCATGTATTTATTAGCATTACAATTCAATTACGAGTTACTTAGGTCTCGCTGCTAACAGAAAATATATAAATATACATGAGTGATAAATTTAACGGAGATAAAAGAAGGGTTTAGGGTTTATTTAATCACCTTCTCATTATAAGGATTTTCTTCTACATCATTAGGATGAGAACATTACTCCCTCTAGGCTGTCAAAAAAGCTTGTCATTGCTCTTGTTTGGCTCATTAAATAACNTATATATATATATATTTCTGTGTGTGTGTGTATGTATGTGTGCCGCAAGCCAAGTCCTGTTGGTTGGTTTTTTTCATTATAAGTTTTCTTAGGTCACGGGTTCGATCCCCAGTGGTGTTGGGTACTCGAATATTTAGGCTCATGGCTCAAGCTTTCATCATATGATCTAGTGAATGGGAAATAGATATATTATTCAACCTGAAAATGTTTCCAATACAAAAATAAAATTTGAAATTTAACACGGGCTTAATTTGACCAAAAAAATTTTAATCGAGCCGAGCAAGAACAAATTACTCACGAGTTATTTTGAACATGAGTCGAACATCAACAACAAATTTTTTAAAGAAACATTTGAGCACGAGCCCGTCCAAGCTCGGCAAAGAAGGTTTATCCTTGCTTTGGGGAGGGTAGGCTTAATATTTACATAAATATTATCAGAATGCATATTTGAATTATTAGATTTATTTATGGTAACTGTGTTATATAATAAATTAATAAAAAAGAGTTGGTTGAGCGCATAACAACCAAAGTCTGACAATAATTTATGTAACTTATAACCTCTTGATCCACCTTAATTTTTCAAATAGATAATCTTGGAGTGTTATGTTTGTAATCTCTCGGATTATAATTTAGATTACACTTACTTAAGAAAAATAAATCTTGTAATTTATTAATCTTATCTAATTAGGGCTATCAAAACGGCTCGTTGTTCGCGAACAGCTTGTGTTCGGCTCGTTAGAATACGAACAAATATTTGTTCGCTCGTGTTCGGCTCATTTTGGCTCGAAATACTGCTAATCAATTATATATATATATATATATATATTGATGAGTTGTATTTTTGAAAAATTTAATTGACTACAAGTCTACTACGATTTATAATTAATTAAAAGTTCTAATTAAGAAAATATAATAAAAATTTTAAATTAGATTCAAATGATGCTTTAAATCTTGCCCTAATCCTTAACATCTTATGACTACGTGATTAAGGTTGTCAAAACAACTCTTTGTTCGTGAATAACTCGTGTTCGGCTAGCTAAGCAAACGAGCCAAACACAAACACAATTTTTGAGCTCGAAATGTAAACGAGCCGAACATGAGTAGAGTCTCGGCTCACTGGTGTTCGGCTCGTTCACACCCCTATATCTAATCATTTAATTTTGAATTTTCAAATTAATTTTCCCTTTTTCTCGGACATTTGACTAAAAACCCTAATAGGCTCAAACGGCCTTTTCTTTTAATAGATACATTTACATACATACCCCCAATTCTTTGTTATATATGTAAAGTCTAAACTTTAATTTTTACAGTTTTACCACTTAAATCTTTCAGATCACATAATTAACATCACCATTGCTCCATTGCTTAAGAGCTCAAATGCATCTTTTAGTAAAAGAAATTAAGTTAGGTTGCGGATCTGTAATTTTAAAGGAATTGAGTGGTATATATGTAAATCTTCCTATGATATATATAAATGAACTGGCTCATTGGTATGACCTCTGGTGTAAGTCCCTCGGGTGGGGAGTTCGAATCTCGTGGCGCGGGTTATTCGAATTAGGAACAAGCACACAAGCGTTTTCAACCCTTTGGTGGAATCGATATTTGCTGCTCGCTGGATCAAATATGGATTTCAACTTTTAATATATATATATATATATATAT
>JXCR01098239.1:0-24475 GCA_002079205.1 Phalaenopsis hybrid cultivar | reverse complement strand
TTAATTACTTATCATTTTAAGAAGAAAGATAAAGAAAATTACTCAGAATCCATGGAGAAAACTAAACCACACTTTAGTTTAAAACTTGAAATCATTGTCAAACCAACACTAAGTCTCAATTAAAACCAAAAGTAATCTAAAACAAAAGATAAAACTTATCTCAAATCCTTCACCAAACTCTTGAAGTTACTTTGAATCTCTTCTATTTTACAACACTTTCAATATAAATCTAAAATAAAATGATAAAGTAAATATTTGGTGTGGTGCCTGAAAGTCTCTCCAAACTAACTCCCTAATTTCTTTAGGAACTTTCAAAACTTTCTCTTTTCAAGAACACACACTTTCAAAGTTTCAATCTTCCTTCTTTTAAAATTTTCAATAGGTGCCTTGGTATCTCTCAAAATTTGTTTTGAATTGATGTATTCCCCTAAGAGATGCCTCCTTTCACAAGTATTTTCATCCTTGGTGGTTATAACCACCTATTTATGCCAAAAGGTGCCTCAAATACCTCTTCAAAATTTACAAAACCCAATTTATTCATAAAATAACTGCCTTTGGCGCTTAAGCGCGGAGCTTCTAGCACTTAGGCGCAGTCTTCTCTCTTTAACCGGCGCTTAAGCGCCAGATTTGGTGCTTAGGCGCCGAAACACTTTAGCACAATTTTCACCTATTTGCTCCACATTTGATCATTTTTCACTCCTTTAAGCATTTTTCACATTTTTACTTGTACCTGAAAGAAAAACACAAAATTACCTTCCATTAAAGCGCAATATCTCAAAAATAGGCATAAAAATGTGTCTAAAACACTATATATTATAGGTGTATCACCCTTCCATCTGTAAGGTAGGAAATTTCTTCATCAAGTGATAAATCAGAAATCACAAAAGCAGTGTTTTCACATTAAAATTCATTTCGTAGCCCATAAAATACATTTATCCTTTCACGAGTAAATTCAACATGTTTACCTTAAACATAAACGTTCTTGTCCGTAGTCATCTGCAGATTAGAATAAAATTCTTGAATCATAGGAACAATGGCTACTGCAGTGAAGTAGTAAAAGGTTTCCCACTTCTGAGCAATTATCAACCTTTCAATTTGTCTTCTCAGGTTTGAAAATGCACGTTCCTGAATCAATTTTCTGGTCTCCATCATAATATTATAATTGTACTGAGCCTTCAAATTACAAATCGCCTCACATAAAAACTTCCCGAAGGCTTTCCTCTCTTCACTCTTGGAGCCATAGAAATTTTTAAATAAATTTACAATATCATAAATCAAACTCTAAAAGTAGGAAGTGGTAAGAAACTTTTCACCATAGGTTCTTGATACACCTAAAATATATAGTATTTTTATACACATTTTTATACCTAATTTTGAGATATTGTGCTTTAATGCAAGATATTTGTGTTTTTTCTTTCAGTTACAATCAAATGGATGAAAAATGATGAAAGAAGTGAAAAAAGGTCAAATTTGGAGCAAGAATGATGAAAGTGCAAAAATGAACCGGGGCGCTTAAGAGCCCAAAACTCTTGCGTAAGCACCAAAGAGTCACGCTTAAGCGCCAGGTACCCCGCGCTTAAGATACAGAAGTATTTATTCAATCATTTATTGAATTTGAACAATTTTTTGAAGAGGTGTTTGAAGCAACCCTTGGTAAAATGTGGGAAATAGTCTATGGACTCAAAAATTAATTCAATTGGCTTTTGAAAGGAGGAACTTCTAGAAGATTCATTGAATGGAGACACATTTTGAAGAGACACCAAGGAACCTTTTGGATTTTCATAAAAAAAGATTTGGATCATCAAAGAAGTGAGGACATCCATCAGCCATTACAGTCATCATTCACCGAAGTAACCACCGCCGCCGCCGCCGACCACTTTCTTTTTATTTTAAGTGTTAGTTTGTATTGTGAGTGAAGGAAGAGAATTCAAAATAATATCAGGACATTTGGTGGAGAGGATTTGAAATAAGTGTTATCTTTATGACTACATTTGGTTTTAATTTAGATTCCATGTTTGTGTGCATGATTTCTACTTTAAACTCATGTGTGGTTGTGTTTTCTCCATGGATTCTGAGTAGTTTTCTTTATCTTTTTCCTTAAAATGATAAGTGATTAAGTATTTAAAGGAAGTTGTGTGAAGTATTAGACTTCAATGTTGGAAGAAGTTATGATGATTTGAAACCTTGTACTTCATTTACTTCTTGATTTGGTCAATTAAGATGTTAATATCTATTGTGAGAACATTAAGATCCGAGATGGTATTGTCTCAGTCAACAAATGGTTAGAATCACATATTGAATTCATGGATGAGAATGTAGTTAATGGGGTTGAGTGCAAATAAATAGGGAAATAAACTTTTTAAAGCGTATAGAATTAGAGGACTTTAGAGTGACAGGCTAAAACCCCCAATTTAATTTATAGTTTTAGGTTTTGAAACGAGATGTTAGCCCCCAGGTGAAGAGAGAAGATGGAACTCTAGAGTGAGAGCTAGTATCTTCTCTAGCTAATCGGTTTTCAAGACTATTCAAAAAGGGAACTCTAGAGTGAGAGCTAGTATCTTCCCTGCCTAGCCGGTCTTCAAGACTATTCAAACTATAGCAATGTTCTTTATAGCATCTCTAGTAAGGGTAAATAATATTATTGCTCCTATTTGGCACAACCTGTTCTTTATAGCATCTCTAGTAAGGGTAAAGAATATTATTGCTCCTATTTGGCACAACACATTTAGCATACTTCCATAACATAATTTATATACTTATTACTGATTCATGATAAGGAAAAAGATATTTTATTTATATTGCTTTCATTGCAAATATAGTTAATTAGTTGCTTACTTTATTTTCATAAATCAAAAATTGCAAAAAGAATTGAATTTTAATTCCTATTATGACATCATAAATTTAATTAAGAATATTTTAGTAAGAAGAATTTTTGTTATCTGAAGTTCTTTAGTTTTATAAAGTGCATATTATCAGTTTTCCCTGTGGGTTTGATATTTGGGGCTTAATCAAAAAGTTCTATATTACTTGATAATGATACGTATACTTGCGTAGTATCCCATATTTAAATATTGTAATTGTATTCTTATTTTTTTCATAGTGGAAAACTTACTTAGCTTTTGCTTTGAATTAAGTTTTTTGGCTTTGTTGCAAATTAGGAATCACTATTAAGAAAATTAAGCTATAATCGCATACATTGCATTTGACATCTCTATAGATAGTCGGGATCAAGTTTTTGGCATCGTTGCTGGGGAAAATTAGAAAATTATAAAAAAAAGAAGAAGTTTTTAGAAAACAAAATTTCTATTTTTATAAAGACTTATTTAAACTTTAAGATTTATTATAAGAATTTGTAGTGCTGTTTTTATATAAAGTTCTTGTTTGTGTGTTTTTATTTTTATTTTATTTTATGTGTTTTCTAGTAATGTATGTGCACAAGACTTGTACCTTATTATTCTGAATTGCAAAAAACTATTAGAAAAATTAAAAAATTAAAAATTACTGAAAAATTTCAAGAAATGACCAATCAAAATAATTAAAATGCTGAAGAGTTTAGACCTTTAAAAGATTATGCAAACTCTAAGGTCGATGAACTTCATTGTAGCATTCAAAAACCCATTATAGTGGCTAATTCATTTGAACTTAAACCCGCTATTATCCAAATGATATCAAAAAATCAGTTTAAGGGAGCACCAACTGAATATCCAAATTTACATCTTGCCAATTTTCTAGAATTGTGTGTTATATTTAAATATGATGGTGTATCAGATGATGCTATAAGATTTAGATTATTTCTTTTCTCACTAGGGGATAAAGCTAAGATATAGTTACATTTTTATCATCGTGATCTATCAGAACTTGGAGTGATTTGGTGTAGAAATTCCTTGTTAAATATTTTCCACCATAAAAAACTGTGAAGCTTAGAAATGATATTACATATTTTTGTCAGTTTGAAGGGGAATCTATTTATGAAGCATGGGAATGATTTAAAGAACTCTTAAGAAAATTTCCACACCATGATATTCCAGATTGGTTAATAATTCAAACATTTTATAATAGATTAGCTGGATCTCTTAGATATATTATCGATGTCGCTGCTAGTGGTTCATTGATGTCAAAACCATTTAATGATGCTTATGCTCTAATTGAGGAGATGGCTACAAATAATTTTCAATGACCTTCTGAAAGGTTAAATCTTAAGAAAGTAGCCAATGTTCATGAAACTCATGCTTTTGCCATGTTATCAAATCAAGTTGCTGCAATTTCAAGTAAGTTAGACCAATTTGAAATGAATTTTTCTCAACCAATTTCCATGATTGAAGACAACTCATCAAGTCAAATGGTAGATTCTCAAGCATCATTAAAAACTTTGAATGCCATAAATAACAAGCAGAATAACCCATATTCAAACTATTATAACCGAGGTTGGAAGAATCATCTCAACTTTAACTAGAATAATACTTCGGGAGGTAATAATCAGCAATGGGGGAACAATCAAGTAAACCCATTGGGAAACTGGAATAAGCAAGGGAATAGTAATTATAGACATACTTACCCTCCAGGTTTTAATAGTAATGCACAATTTAAGGAGAAGAAGTTGTCAATAGAAGAAGTGGTATTACAAATGGGAAATTAATTACAAAGACAAGAAGCTACAATTAGAAATATTGAGAATCAATTGGGACAAATAGTAAATTCATTAAGTAATAGATCCCAAGGAACACTTCCTTTTAATACATAAGTAAATCCAAAAGACTAGAATAAAGAGCAAGTAAAAGTTGTTCAACTCAGAAGCGGAAGAGAATTGAAAGGTATAGTTCAAAAAAAGACTGAAGTAGAGAGAGATAAGATTGAAGAACTAAAAGAGGATGCTCTAAAAGGTTTAAAGACATATTTCTCCACTTAAAGTTGATTTGAAAAAACCACCACCTCGATTTCCTCAAAGGCTCCGATAATAAAAGTTGGATAAACAATTTTCAAAATTTCTGGAAATTTTTAAGAAGCTTACAATTAATATTTTATTTGTTAAAGCTCTAAAACAAATGCCAAGCTATGTAAAGTTTATGAAGAATATTCTTAACAGGAAAAGAAAGTTCAAAGATAATGAGACTACTACACTTAGTGATGAGTGCAGTCCTATAATTCAAAAAAAGCTTCTTGAAAAGCTTAAGGATCCTGGTAGCTTTAAAATTTCATGTGCAATATGAGACGGATTTTAGCAGAAAGCCTTATGTGATTTAGGTGTAATCCTAAACCTTATGTCATTATCAATATTTAAAAGATTGCGATTAGGAGAAATATCCCATACTACTGTAACTTTACGGTTAGCAGATCGTTCAATAACCTATCCTAAAGGAGTTATAGAAGATGTCCTAGTGAAAGTGTATCAATTTATCTTTCTTGTTGATTTCATTGTGTTAGAGTTGGAGGAAGATAAGGAGATACCTATCATTTTGGGGAGACCTTTCCTAGCCACAGAAAGAACAATGATAGATGTGTAGAAAAGAGAGTTAACAATGTGTGTCAATAATCAAATAGTTACATTTAACATTTTCAAATCAATGAAATACTTTGCAAAAGGTAAAGATGATGATTGTTATTGAATAGATGTGATAAGATATTTAAGTGAATGCCATTTCAAAGCAAATTATGAAGAGAAAACTGAATTTAAAGAGATGGAACACGAATAAAAAGAGGAGTTAGATCAATATGAAGATTTATATAAGGATGATTCAAATTATGTTTGAGAAAGTTTTTAAGTTTTGGACGCGACAAAAAAAGATACATCTTTTTGTCCATCAATTGAAAAATCTCCCAAGCTATGGTTGATGTTACTTCCTGAACATTTGAAGTATGCCTTTTTAGGTGATTCATCTACATTACGTGTTATAATTTCCTTAAAATTAACTATAGAAGAAGAAGAGAGTTTGATGAAAATATTAAAGAGTTACAAGAAAGCCTTTGGATGGATAATTATTTATATAAAAGGATTGAGTCCTCCAACTTTTATGCATAGAATTCATATGGAAGAGAACTACAAACCCAGGGCTGGTCCTTAAAGGATACTGAATCCTATTATGAAAGAAGTTGTTAAGAAAGAAATTTTAAAGTGGTTAGATGCTGGAATTATATACCCTATTTCAGATAGTGCATGGGTTAGTCTCCTTCATTTCATTCCTAATAAGGAATGAGTGACTGTGTCTTTAAATGAATATAATAAGTTAATACGAACAAGACAAGTCACAGGATGGCAAATATGCATTGATTATAGAAAATTAAATTTCACCACTAGGAAAGTTCATTTTCCACTACCATTTCAAGATCAAATGCTAGATATACTAACTGGGCATAAATACTTTTATTTTTTGAATGGATGTACTGGTTATCACCAAATACAAATTGCTCCTGAGGATCAAGAGAAAACAACTTTTATCAGTCCTTATGGTACATTTTCTTTTAGAAGAATGCCCTTTGGTTTATGTAATTCACTTGCTACATTTTAAAGATTCATAATGGCTATTTTTTGTGATTTAATTAAAAAATGGATTTAAGTTTTTATGGATGATTTTTAGTGTTTGGAACTTCATTTGAAGCATGTTTAGAATATTTATCAAAAGTTCTTAAGCGCTGTGAAGAAACAAGGGAAAATGCCAATTTATTGTAGCAGGAGGAATAGTTTTGGGACATCAAATTTCAATAAATGGTATGGAAGTAGACCCTACAAAAAATTCAAGTGATCACTAATTTACCTTACCCAACAAGTGTAACAGAAATTAAGAGTTTTTTAGGACATTTTGTATTCTACAGGAGGTATATTAACAATTTTTCAAAAATTGCTAAGCCTCTATGTCATTTACTTGAAAAAGATGTAATTTTTAATTTTGATAAAGAGTGCCTAAAGATTTTGAATTATTTAGAGAAAAATTAGTCACTGCACCAATTATTATTTCACCAAATTGGGAAAAACCTTTTGAATTATTGTGTGATGCTAGTGATTATGCTATTCAAGCTGTTTTAGGACAAAAGCATGATAAGATTTTCAAGGTTATCTACTATGTTAGTAGAACTCTTAATAAAACTCAAATTAATTATACCACAATTAAGAAAGCATTATTAGCAATAGTATATGCTTTTGATAAACTTAGATCATACTTAATTGGACTTAAATGTATTGTGCATACAGATCATTCCCCTATTAAGAATTTAATGAAAAAGAAGGATGCAAAACCAAGACTGATAAGATGGGTTCTTCTTTTGCAAGAATTTGAATTTGAAATAGCAGATAGGAAGGGAGTTGAGAATCAAATTTCTAATCATCTGTCCAGGCTTGAATTACAAAAACCACTCAGTTTTAAAAAAGTAATTAATGAACATTTTCCAGATGAAGAATTGTTCAATGTTAATGAGTGGTGTGTTCCATGGTATGCCGACATTGTGAACTTCATTGTTAGTGATATTATACCTTATGGAATGACATACCAACATAAGAGAAAATTCTTATCTGGAGCTAAGACTTATTTTTTGGATGACTTATTTTTATATAAACAAGAAAATTATCCATTTATTCCAAGATGTGTACCTTTAAAAGAAACTTATGAAATTATTAAAAAATTTCATAATTCTAATTTTGGGGGACATTTTGGTGTTAATAAAACATCATACNGTTGCAATAGTGTCTCAGAAATTACCCTTATGAGGAAAAAAATGAGCATATTTTGATAATCTATCTACCACCACTAAGATTAACATTTTTACTTGAGATTTTGACAAACCAGTAATGAACTCCATAGTTATTTCTTCCCAACTTGTCATTGGAATTGGCAAGGGTTGTAAAAACCTAGCTAATTTTTGGTTGCATATTTTGTTTGTTGGCAAATTGGACAAGTATTGACAAAGTGTTGAATATTATTATTATTTCTTTTTTTGGCCAATAAAATTGTGTTATGATTCGAGGTTGTATTCTCTTTACTCATCCACGCCCTCCAATCGGACTACCATGCAACTCCCTCATTACCTCCATTCTTAAAGTTGAAGTTGATGATAATACTATTGGCTTTTTTAACAGGTCAATCTATGCTAAAGTTTGTGACGAAGAAAGTTTCAGATATAGTGTATATGACATGTGCTAACTAATGTGATTCCAATATATACATACATACATACATACATACATATATATATATATATATATATATTGTTAGCAATAGATTATATATTCAAATTGATATAAGTTGTTGCTTTACCTCAATGTGATGCTCAAAGTGTTGCAAAGTTCTTAAGAACAAACATATTTTGTAGATTTTTTATACCGAGAGTAATCATAACTGACGGGAGAAGTCATTTCAGAAATGTAATAATGAAAAATTTATTAAAGCAATATCATATTAACCATAGAATTACTATTGCTTATCATCCTTAGACAAGTGGTTTAGCTGAATTATCCAATCTTGAAATTAAAAGAATATTGGAAAAATCTGTGAATCCAACCAAAATGGATTGGTCAGTCAAACTTGACTATGTTTTGTGGGCTTATAGGGCTGCATACAAAACTCCTATAGGAATGTCCCTATACAGGCTAATATTTGTAAAAGTGTGTCACATACTAGTTGAACTTGAGCATAAAGCATATTGAGCTATTAAAAAATTTAATTACAATTTGAAGGTTGCTGTTGAGAAAAGATTATTGCAATTGAATGAGCTTGAAGAGATAAAGAATGAATCCTATGAAAGTTCTAAGATTTACAAAGAGAAGATAAAGATGCGGCATGATCGAACAACTTTAACTAAAAATTTTTAGCCAGGGCAAGAAGTTTTGCTTTATGATTCAAGGTTAAGATTATTTCTAGGCAAACTTAAGTCCAGGTGGATGTGCCCATTTGTTGTGATGAAAGTTTATCCCTATGGAGATGTGGATATCAAAGATCCTACAATTGATAAAACATTCAAAGTGAATGGTTACAGAATGAAATCCTACTTTTTAGGTAACCAACCTAAATTAAATAATTTTATGATGTTGGGTCAACCATAATAAGCATTGCTTACATCGGGTTGACGATGTTAAACTAAGTGCTTTGTGGGTGGCAACCATAGTTATCTATGTGTTATTTCTATTGTTATGTTGTTTTGTATGATTTAGAAAATTTTGGTAGTAGTTTAAATATATAATGATTTAGTGATTATTTTAAGACCTTAAGTGATGACTTAGACATGTTAGAGCGTGTATGTGGATGTTAAGTTGACCTGTGCTAAATTGAGCGCTTAAGCGCCAATATCAGGTGCTTAAGCGCGATAGTTAAAAAACTTGTGTGAATTTCAGTTTTTAGAAGCTTTAACCGAGATTTGGTTGGCTCTAACTTGGGAGACAGTTTTAAAACATGCCTAGGAGTTTTAAGAGGAGTTTAGAGCCTATAAATAGAAGGGTATGAGGAGAAGTCTCAACACATTTCCATTTAACCCTAAATTCTAAGTGAAAAAGAGAGGGTTTTCAAAAATGTCATCTTGGGAGAGTGATTTAAATAAAAATAAGGAAGTAATGAGAAAGAAATTTGTTAGTCAAAGTGCGCTAGAGTTATACAACGGTTTCCTCACTGTTAGTATTGAAGGGATAGCAGGGAAAATTACTAAAATTGAGGCTGATGTGGCTTCAATTAAAGCAAAAGTGATGGAAGTTAATGCACATCTAGATCATATGGGATGGCAACTTGGATGCAATTTAGCCATACCAGTTTTATAGAAGAAGCTGACAAGGCTATGTATTTGAAGAACAAATGGATTGAAGAAGATTCAACCAGAGTTATTAACCATCGCCCGTTCTTTCAGATTTACATTCCAAATGTTGAAGGAAATACTAATGATAGACTAGGATTCGTTCCACCAAATGGAGAGTGGAATTAAATTCTTTGTTTTGTGTTTATGTATTTAGTGTTTATTTGTTAATGTTAAGTGTGTTTAATATGTTATTAATGTGATGATTGTCTAGTGTTGTGTTAGGAACTTTCTCATCCAAGACTATTTGGATTGAGAATCTATGTATTTAAAAATATTTGTAATCATTTGTGAATGCATATAAGTGCTTGTTTGTGTGAAATTTCATGTTAATTTTTGTGTTGAATCAAATTAGTTAAGATTTGTGAATCTTGAGTAAGAGGTGAGATGAAAGGGAAGAAAATAGTTATTAAGGAGTTATGAGACCATGTAGGGTTGGTTGAGTTAGGCTAGGAGTTCATTTCACTTAAATCAAAAAAATCAAAATTAGTGCACTAGCGCCTAAGCGCTAGGACCCCAAACTTAAGTGCTGCCTATACTGAGAGACGGGCGCCTAAGCGCTGAAACATTTGCTCTTAAACGTCGGTTCATGAAAAGTAGCTCGCAAACAGTTTAAAGTGACAAATCAGTCCAAAAATCTCCATTATTTTTGCTTGACATTGTCCCATTCCTTGAGCTATCGCAATTTTGAAGTTAGGGCTTAACCTTTTTTGAAGATTTCTTGGTGGTTTGGAGCAAAAATTGCTATATTTGATATCTTTGAGGTAAGAGCTTCAGTTTTATGTAAAAATTTTTTGATTTTCACCATGTATTTTGAGCACATTCATGAGCTACTCGAAAATCACTATTCATGGTGAAATTTTGAGAAAAATCTATGGACAATACATGGATTTGGTAGTTTAAGCTTTTAGGAGTTAAGTTTAGTGATTTAGAGTTGAATTTGGAATTTATTATGAATTTTATACAATTGTTTTAGAAATGGCACCAAGAATGAAGAGGAGCAAAGGAAAGGGTCGATTTTATTAAAGAAAGTTTGACAGTTAGAGAGGTCAGGATCGATACAGTGATGCACTGCAATCGAGAAAATTGATTATTGAGCGGTGTTTTAAAAGTCGGGGAGGAGCTATTGAAGATCTGATTATTCGCCGCAAGTGGGAGTGGTTCTGTTGTTTTTTAGTTGTTGCATTGATTTCTGTTGTGCAAGAGTTCTATGCAAATCTCTCTGAAGCTAAAGAAGGAGTCATGGTGAGGGGGAAGACAGTGCCTTTTTCACCTAAGGTAATAAATCAGTTTTATCATTTGCCCCTAGCACTTTGTGTTTTTATTCAAATTATAGTCCTACTGAGGAGGAGCTAGATGAGATTATTTCATCTTTGACTGTTGGAAGAGGACGTTGGAAGATTACAAATGAAAGGAGAGTTAACTTTTTCACTTCAAAGTTGGATGCCATTGCAAAGGCATGGAACTAATTTATTTCTACTCGTCTACTGCCTACCAATCATTTTAGTGAGGTGACCCATGATCAAGAAACTTTGAACTATTGCATCCAATAGTTCAAGCCTACTAACATTAGAGCTTTGATTCATGGAATTATTACCAGTTTTGTCGTCACCGCTACTACGGCAGGTTTGAGATTTGCATCCTTAATCTTTTCTTTATGCGCGCAGGCGGGAGTTAGATTTGATAATTGGGAGGAGATCTTGCAACCTCTTAAGCCCATTACAAGTGTGAATGTGGAATCTGATTCACATCATTCCATTGTTGGTTGGAGAAGAGGATTTTCTAATAGTTCTGTTGCATCAACATCGCGAGCATCTACTTTACGTGCTTCTTCATCTCAGGGTAAGACATCTGGATCTGATTCTCAGTCACAGCTATTACAGAGGATTTTGGACAATGTAAACTACACTGTGGATAAGGTGTTGAACTCAGAACATTTTGCAGAGGATATGGATGGATATATGAGGAGACGCAGTGATTATGAGGAGGAATACAACTCAGCTATGAACCTCAAGAGAGGTAATCAGGATGTGGTATTTCCTCAATATCCTAGATATCCATCATATGAGCCTGCAACAACTTGGCATAGTGATGAGAGTGATACAGAGGATGAGGATGATTAGACTGGATCTATAATTTTTTTTTTTAGTTTATGTGTTGATTTGAACTGTGGATGGTGCAGATATTCTATTTTTCTTGTTATGTTTTCAGTTGTGATTGTTGAGACTGTTAGTTTTTGCTGTGCTTTGTTAAGTAGACACAACTGTGATGTATTTGTGCTTTTGTGAGTAGTTATTATGTTTTTGTGATAGTAATTGTGTTAATTGTGTTGTTTATTATAGTTAGTTAGTTTGTGTTGAACTTAAATGTGGATCTTATGAAGGTTTAGAATATAGCTAACTTTTTTACTTAAAAGCTGTATGTTTAAGATTTTCAATTTACTACCAAATATTTTTCTTTATCNATATTTCTTGTTATGTTTTCAGTTGTGATTGTTGAGACTGTTAGTTTTTGCTGTGCTTTGTTAAGTAGACACGACTGCGACGTATTTGTGCTTTTGTGAGTAGTTATTATGCTTTTTGTGATAGTAATTGTGTTAATTGTGTTGTTTATTATAGTTAGTTAGTTTGTGCTGAACTTAAATGTGGATCTTATGAAGGTTTAGAATATAGCTAACTTTTTACTTAAAAGTTGCATGTTTAAGATTTTCAATTTACTACCAAATATTTTTCTTTATGATGCAGTCATGTATGTTTGTTAGTGTGTTTGTTTGATTTTATTATATACTCCACTGCATTGAAATCTAATGAATCTCTATATGTTAAGTAAATTAAAATTTGAATAATTTAATTTTTACTCTTATTTTTAAATTTTGTACTTGCATATTTAGGATATGAAAATTCCTGCAAGCATGTTATTTTTAGTTTTCATTCTTGCCAATATTTAAATATGATGCTAAAATATTTTATTTTATTAAAAATTTAAGTTGGGGGGGGGGATGAAAATTTTCTAAAAACTTGAAATTTTTTTGTTCTCAGNTTATTTTTAGTTTTCATTCTTGCCAATATTTAAATATGATGCTAAAATATTTTATTTTATTAAAAATTTAAGGTTGGGGGGGGATGAAAATTTTTTAAAAACTTGAAATTTATTTGTTCTTAATTGTACTTCAAATGAATTTGTTCTTTATTTGAAGAAAATGATCATGTATATGAAGTTATATTAGGGAAGTAAAATTTTTAATATAGAAGTGAGTAAGAGAATTTAGTTAAAATTTTTATTAATGAAGAAAAACTTAAAGTTAAAATTTTTTAGTGTTGAAATGATAAATATAGTGTAACTATCTTTAGTAGGAAAAATTGTATTTTTGAAAAATTTAGATAATTTAGACATTTATTTTCAAAACTTAAATTTCTTTTATCGGAAGAAACTTTTAAGAACTATTATTATGTTTATAAGTAAAGGAATTATATCAACTCTTTGCTTTAAGAAAGGAGGAGTGGAATTCAAAATCATTAAAGGTCTATCTAAATATAGTAATCATTGCCTAAAAAAAAGAAGAAAAAGAAAAAAAAAAAAAGAAGAAAGAAAAAAGAAAAAGAAAAAGAAAAGTTGAAAATGGGAGGAGAAGCTTGAGGAATAGTGCCTAATTGAAAATTGGTTCCACATTAGATCTTTCAAATTATAAGAGTTGAAAAACACTTAAGCTTAAGGATATAATATATTATGTAAAATTATGCTTAATAAAAAAATTTAAGTGGAAACAATAAAATGCCTAAACTCTAAATTTGGAGAATCTACAATATTTTTAAATTAGATAGAAACTCATATTTTCATATGTATTAACATTAAAAATTTCTAAACTCTAAGTTGGTCTCCTTTACTAATTTTTTTTCAAAATTGGAATATTATATTCTTACATCAAAATTTTAGTAACTCCTAAAGAAACACATATACATCATCTACTTATTTAGTTTTTGAAGGATTGAAGGGTCACTTGAGGACAAGTAACATTTTAAGTTTGATGGATGTTAATACACCTAAAATATATAGTATTTTTATACACATTTTTATACCTAATTTTGAGATATTGTGCTTTAATGAAAGATATTTGTGTGTTTTTCTTTCAAGTACAATCAAATGGATGAAATTGCTAAAAGGAGTGAAAAAGGGTCAAATTTGGAGAGAAAATGAAGAAGGTGCAAAAATGAACTCGGGCGCCTAAGCGCCCAGGACTCGTACCTAAGCGTTAGAGAGTCACGCCTAAGCACCAGGTAGCCCGCGCTTAAGCGCCAGAAGTAGTTATTTGATGATTTATTGAATTTGAACAAATTTTTTAAGAAGTGTTTAAAGCAACCCATGGTAAAAAATGTAGGACACAGTCTATGGACACAAATATTCATTCAATTGGNGTAGTTATTTGATGATTTATTGAATTTGAACAAATTTTTTAAGAAGTGTTTAAAGCAACCCATGGTAAAAAAAGTAGGACATAGTCCATGGACACAAATATTCATTCAATTGACATTTGAAAGGAGGAACTTCTAGAAGATTCATTGAATTGAGACACATTTTGAAGAGACACCAAGGCACCTTTTAGATTTTCATAAAAAATACTTGGATCATCAAAGAAGGGAGGCCATCCATCAGCCATTACATCCATCATTCATCCAAGTAACCGATGTCGCCGCCGCCCAACACCGCCGCTGCCGGCTACTTTCTTTTTATTTTGAGTGTTAGTTTGTATTGTGAGTGAAAGAAGAGAATTCAAAAGAATTTCAAGACATTTGGTGAAGAGGATTTGAGATAAGTGTTTATCTTTGTGACTACATTTGGTTCTAATTTACATTTCTTATTTGTGTGCATGACTTTTACTTTTAAACTCATGTGTGGTTGTGTTTTCTCTATGGATTCTGAGTAGTTCNCTAAGTAACCGTTGTCACCGCCGCCCAACACCGCCGCTGCCGGCTACTTTCTTTTTATTTTGAGTGTTAGTTTGTATTATGAGTGAAAGAAGATAATTCAAAAGAATTTCAAAACATTTGGTGAAGAGGAATTGAGATAAGTGTTTATCTTTGTGACTACATTTGGTTCTAATTTAGATTTCTTATTTGTGTGCATGACTTTTACTTTTAAACTCATGTGTGGTTGAGTTTTCTTCATGGATTCTGAGTAGTTATCTTTACCTTTTTCCTTAAAATGATAAGTTATTAAGTATTTAAAGGAAGTTGTGTGAGGTATTGGACTTCAATGTTGGAAGAAGTTGTGATGATTTGAAATCCTGTACTTATGTTAATATTTGTTGTGAGAACATGTAAGAGCCGAGATGGTATTGTCTCAATCAACAAATGGTTAGAATCACATATTGATTTCATGGATGAGAATGTAGTTCATGGGGTTTAGTACAAATAAATAGGGAAATAAACTTTTCAAGGGTGTACAATTAGAGGGGTGGAGGGAGAAGAGGGAACTCTAGAGTGAGAGCTAGTATTNTAGAATTAGAGGACTTTAGAGTGACAGGCTAAAGCCCCAAATTTGATTTATAGTTTTAGGTTTTGATACGAGGGGTTAGCTCCCGGGTGGAGGGAGAAGAGGGAACTCTAGAGTGAGAGCTAGTATCTTCCCTACCTAACTAGTCTTCAAGACTATTCAAACTATATATTAGTCATTGTTCTTTATAACATCTCTAGTAAGGGTAAAGAGTATTATTACTCATATTTGGCATAACACATTTAGCATACTTCCACAAAAAAATTCTATACTTATTACTGACTCATGATAAGGAAAAAGACNTCAAGACTATTCAAACTATATATTAGTCATTGTTCTTTATAACATCTCTAGTAAGGGTAAAGAGTATTATTAATCATATTTGGCATAACACATTTAGCATACTTCCACAAAAAAAAATCTATATTTATTACTGACTCATGATAAGGAAAAAGATATTTTATTTATATTGTCTTCATCTTGCAAATATTTAGTTAAGTTAATTAGTTGCTTTCTTTATTTTCATAAATCAAAAATTACAAAAATAATCAAATTTTCTTTCCTATTATAGCATCTTAAGTTTAAGTAAGAATATTTTGCTAAGAAGAATTTTTGTTATCTAAAGCTCTTTATTTTAATAAAGTGCATATTGCCAGTTTTCCTTATGGGTTTGATATTCGGGGATTAATCAAAAAATCCTATATTACTTGATAACGATACATACACTTGCATAATATCCCATATTTAAATATTATAATTATATTTTTATTTGTTTCATAGTGGAAAACTTACCTAGCTTTTTCTTTGAATAAAGTTTTTGTCTTTGTTGGAAATTAGGAATCACTATTAAGAAAATTAGGCTATAATCACATACATCGCATTTGACATATATATAGAAAGTTTGGATCAGTTCTCTGTAAGCTTCTTTAATAAAAACTCAAATTTTAAGTTCTTACCAAGGGAAAATAAAAAATTTCCATAATGTAGAAAAAATTCATGGTGAAAATAAAAAATTTCTATGTTAATGTGAAGTTCTTACCAAGGGAAGATAGAATCCAAGACCCTTAAGCCTTCAAATTTCCTCAAATCCACCAAATGGTGAGCCCCAAGATGAGTTTCTGCCTTAGTTTAGGGGTAAGAGACGACTTAAGTAGTAAAAATGGGGTTTTACAGAGGGTTTTCAAGGTTTTAAGTAATTTTGGGCGTTTTCAGGAAACTGGCGCCTCTGGCGCCAATACTAAAATTTTTCAGATTTTGATTTTCTTTGGAAATTTCTTGCATACCACACCACTTCAACTTCCAATTTACTTAATTAAATACTTATATTCATAACTAAACAATTTTCTAACACAAATTTTCATAAATAACACAAAACTCACATTTATATATATAATACAAACAGTTACAAATAAACATTTTTCAAGCCAACACATATAATTCAGTGTTGAAATCAATCCAACGAACTAACCCTAAAGCCTAAGTATCAACCATTTAACAAATAACACATATAAGGTTCCGCAATAAAAGTAAATGAAATCCAACATAAGCACATAACACACATATGCAATTATAACTACAAATTCCGTACTGAAATGAGTTCAAACATTTTCTTCACTTTTGTCTTCTTGAATGTTTCCCATGGATTGGTAGTGAACGTACAAGTTGTAAAAAGGTTGGTAAGGAAATTCATCTATCGAATCTTCTTTAATCCAAGTATTTTTCATAAAAATTTGCACCATGCCTTTTTCAATTTGCCCGGTATGTTCAAATTGTTCCTTCATCCTCCAATCCAATTGATCAAATATATCAGAATATTTCCAATTGAATTCCTAATAATACGTACTTCTTTCTCCAACTTCTTGATCTTTTTCAAAATATCATGCGAACTATAAGGAATGTGGGGTTGAAAAGGTGATGAATTCTGAGAAAATTGATCTATAAGAATATTCATATTGTTCTCCTCTCCATTACCTATGCAGTTGCAGCAAACTTCTGGGTCCATAAGCTTCCAAGGGAGAAGCACTTTTTCCCAACTTTCATAAGGTACTTGTGACTGGTTGCCCATCAGGAATATGGTAGATGTATTTCCCAGCCCATAAGTCAATTCATTGATAATCAAACCCAAAACAGATTTTACAATTAAAGCACCCACATCAATAGGTCTTCTAGTTCAAATACAATAATTCAAAATCGCACTTTCCTTCGTCACTTTACTGATTTTCATAGTAAGAAGTAGTTTTGATGCAATAAAGAAATGCCACACCTTCAATAAAGGATTTAACAATGATGAAGAAAAACTTACATGTCTATTATCCTTTATCTCCCATTTTGCATCTTCACTTGTAAGTGATACACCAAAATAATATGTGATTTTAAGTATATCTTTTATGCTTATTTTTTGTGGTATTGCACTTTAAAGAAGGTTATTTTCATATCTTTATTGTAGGTATATCAGTTTTAAGCATTTGGAGCAAAAGTAGCAAAAATGACAAAACTTGGAGCCAAAACAGTAAATTTTGGGATTCTGGCACCAGATTAGCGCCAGAAGCGCCAATTGACAGAGGGCTGGTGCCAGACATGCCAAATTTGGTGCCCGAAGCGCCAAATTCCAAAACAGTGTGGTCTTAAGCAATTTGGCAAAAGTAGCACTAGATTGGTTCCAGAAGCGCCATTTGATAGAGAGTTGGTGCTAGATGCACCAGATACAGTGTCAGATGCGCCAGAGGTGACTTTTTGCGGATTAAGACAACTTGGGACAAATTTTGTGCGGATTTTGAAAGGGAAACTTGTTCTAAATATNAGCGCCAAATTCCAAAACAGTGTGGTCTTAAGCAATTTGGCAAAAGTAGCACTAGATTGGTTCCAGAAGCGCTATTTGACAGAGAGTTGGCGCCAGATGCACCAAATACAGTGTCAGATGCGCCAGAGGTGACTTTTTGCGGATTAAGACAGTTTGGGACAAATTTTGTGTGGATTTTGAAAGGTACACTTGTTCTAAATAATCCATGGAGTGATTCAATGTATCTAGACACTTTAGAAGGCTCTTTTATGAAGGGATATGTCTCTTGAATTAATAAACATGTCTTTTGAATTTAAAAGGGTTGACTTTTTGATAGAATTTTGGAGGAAATTTTGAATTCTTTTTGGAGGGAGGCAGCCTCTAATAAAAAAAGGAATTCCAAGGCATTATAAAGGGGGTGGTAAGGAGAGTTTAGAGAGAGTGGTTTGAGATAGAGAGAGAGAGAGAGAAATTCAAGGGCTGGGAGATTTTCTTCAAGGATTGTAAGAGGAGAGGGAAGGTGAGAGATTTCATCTTCATTACACTTCTAAGAGGGAATTGAGAGTGCTTGTAAAGTGAGAAAGGCTTGAAGAGAACTTTTAGGTATTTCTTAGGAATGATTATGAGATAAGGTGTGTCTTTTATTTATTTTGTTTTGTAAACTTATTTTTATATATGAAATCAATTTTTTGTCATATCCTTCTAAAAAATTCTAAGTAGTCTTCTTTATCCTTCTCCCTACTTTAAGATATAGTTTTGTGAAGAATTGATTTTATTTTATATGGTTTTAAATGTTAATAATTTGTGATGATTTGAACTTTGATCATCATTTACTTTTTGATCTGGCCAACTGAAATGTTAAAATGTGTTGAGAAACAAATGTTCCAAAAGGGCTATGATTTCTACAACATGGGGAGAATCACATTTGATTTCATGGGAGAGGATGTCATCCATGAAGTTTAGTGCACATAAATAGGGAAACATACTTTTTTGGATGCAGAATTGGAGATTTAAAGGTGGCATATTAAAATCCCCAATTCAGTCCAGTTGATTGGAAACTAACGCAAGATTGTTAGCCTTTAGGTGAGAGAGTAGTGGGAGCTATGGAGTGGAATTCGGTATCCTCCCAGCCTAACTATGGAATTAGGGACTAAACTCTAGATTGGTTAATGTTCTTTATACACTCAAAAGAGGGTAAAGAATAGGATTGCTTCTAATTGGCACAAATCAATTTATATATATTTTTTCAAATGATTTTAATTTCTTCACAATCCATATCATTGTAAAGGGGAAGAATGCTTTCTTAAATTTGAACTTTCCATCACAAAAACTTTATTTAGTTTTCATGAGTTTACTTTTAAAATTTTAGCAATTAGTTTAATTAACTTGGTCTTTTACTGCATTTTATTTAGCCTTCATTCTATTACTTATTATTTAAATTTCACACTTCATTTTATAGTTTAAAAACTATCGTTTACATTATAATCTTAAGAATTTACATATAGGCATTTCCAATTTCCCTGTGGGATTGATATATAGGACTCCATTAGAGCCCTTTATTACTTGAGCGATATATATACTTGAGTTATTTTTAGGGGATTTGGCAGTTTAAGGATTTTTAAAAGATAAAACTATTTTCATTAAAGTAATTTGGGATTAAATTATACATTTATTATTATATCTGCATTATGTATTTTGTAATATTAAAAAATATTTGCAAAATTAACACACTAAATTCACCCAAATCAAATTTTTGGAACCAATGCCAGGGAAGTAACGAAAAGTATTAGTATGTTATTTTATAATTTAAATTATTTTTATTTTTAAACTAAAAAAAAAGTGTTTGTAGTTTAGTTTGAATATTTTCATATTTAAGTGTGTTTACTTATTTTAAATTACTTGTTATGTTTATTATGCGTTGATTAAGATATGAAGATTTAGTACCATGTGATTCTGAGTTAGAAAGAACTATTAGAAAAATTCAAAAACAACAAAAAGAGATAGATCACATTAGCAAAATTTCTTGCAATTTGAGTAATGCTCGAAATGAAAATGAACATCATCATAGATATTTAAGAGATTATGGTAATCTTATAACAGATGAAATTCATTTGAGCATACAAAACCCTGTTGTAGTTGCCAATTCATTTGAGCTTAAACTTGTTATTATCCAAATGGTACAAAATAATCATTTTAGAGGAACACCAACTGAAGATCCTAATTTACACCTAGCTAGTTTTCTAGAATTGTGTGTTATATTTAAATATGATGGAGTGTCGAATGATGCTGTCAAACTTAGACTTTTTTCCTTTTTCACTAAGGGATAAAGCTAAGATGTGGTTAAAATCATTAGCACCTGGATCTATCAGAACGTGGGGAGCTTCTTCACAAAAATTTTTATCAAAATATTTCCCACCTCAAAAACCACTAAGCTTAGAAATGATATCACATCTTTTTGTCAGTATTAATGGGAATCAATTTATGAAGCCTGGGAAAGATTTAAAGATCTCTTTAGAAAGTATCCACAACATGTATTGCCATATTGGTTAATAATTCAAACTTTTTATAATGGGTTGGTTAGATCTCTAAGATCGATAATTGATGTTGCTGCTCGTGGATCATTAATATTAAAACCATTATATGAAGCATATTCATTAATTGAAGATATGACTATTAATAATTTTCAATGGCCCTTTGAAAGGGTAAATCCAAAAAGAGTAGCTAGTACAATCAAGCCTTAGCCGCCTAAACAGAAGGTTGAAGATGACTTGAGCGTAAAAATGGTGGCCACAGTAAAAATTGTGAGTTTTTAGGGGTTAAAATCTGTTATCGGGTCGAGGGCGCCGTTGGCGTTGAAGGCCCAAAAATTTCATATTTTGATTTTTTTTTAACTTTCAATTTCCTACCGACTTACTCCAAAATTTTTAGTATTTTAAACACAAATTTTTATCTAACAATAATTCACAAAACAAAATATTTCACCAACACGAATTTTTACAAATAACAACAAACTAACTTTTATATATGAAAGTACACTTTTTACAAACACAATTTTTTTATTACACAATTACACATATTAAACAAAATAATTAAAAATTAGTGTCGAAATCAAGCCACAACACTAAACACTATCACAAAACTATACACACAATCAAAGTTCAGAATTCTAAAGAAAAAAAAAAACAAACCAAATTAACTCCACACAATTACACTAAATATATATAATGTTCTAAAATAGATATAAAATTTAAAGTCTTGCATCTTCTTCAGTGCTTTCTCTTCCTCTAATATCTCTCATAGATTGGTAATGAACATATAAGTTATAGAAGGATCAGTACGGGAATTGATCTGTCAAATTTTCTTTGATCCACCCTTTTTCCTTAAACATCTGAACTAATCCTGCTTCAAAATTTTTAGTGTGATCAAAATTTTCTTTCATTCTCCAATCGAGGTAATCAAAAAGGTATTTAAGATCTTCTACTGCATTCATAATACTCTGAAGTTCCCTTTCAATTTTCTTCAATTTATTTTCCAAAGCAAGCAAACTTCCAACTATTGGTGGTATTAATGGAGTTGAAGCATGTAAAGATTGATCTATGATGTCTTCTAGTACTTCATATCCATTTCCACAATAATTCTCATCTATAGGATTCAATGGCTCCTAAGGTAATAAAGTCTTTTCCCAACTTTCATATGGAACTTGGGCTTAACTGTAAATCAAAAAGATGGTAGATGGATGCCCAAGTCCATAAATTTGTCCATTAGTAAGGATACCCACAATAGATTTAAATATAATATACCCTATATTAATGGGTTTTTCGATTTGAATGCAGTAATTTAAAATAGCACATTCTTTGGTAACCCTACTAATTTTCATAGTAGGGAGTAATTTTGCAGCAATAACGAAATGCCATTACTTTGAAATTGGATTAAGTAATGAAGTGGAGAAACTAACATATCCTTCGTTTTATATCTCCCACATATCACTTTCATCCATTAGAAGATTATACACGTCTTGCATCAAATCTCGTGTAGGAAAGAAATTATTATAATGTCAGATTGGAATGTTGTCTATCATATACAATTTATTAATCCTTACAAGAGTAAATGGTAAAACCTTATTTTGTACGAAGAAAACACCTTAAGCAATTCCATGTAAGTTTACATAAAACTCTTTCACCACAGGTATGACAACCGCAGACGTAGTGTAACACAGAACTTCTCAACGCCTGTGTTGAATGATTTTATCAATCGAAATAGTATAATTGATCACTCCATGATTAAAAAATCCTCTTTCCTTGATCAGTATCCTCTTCATAATAACTTTATCGTGTAAACACTGCACGTTGAAACTAATAAACTTTCTTTAGTTGAAAACTCCATACCTCAAAGTATTTCTGGAATTGAAAGCCACGGAATCCTACAATAGGAAGTTACTTAGCGTCTAAGGATGTTTTCAGGCCTTTTTAAACTCGTCCCGGTAGTTATTATGAAGTGAAATCGCGCCAAAACCTGCCAAAAGTTGTCTAAAAAAGTCCAACCGCACTCAACACCGCCGGCGCTCCCGATTGGCGCTGTCGACGCTGATGTCTGTTATCTAGGGTGCCATTGGCGCCAATGGCCAAAATTATGATTTTCATTTTTTTTATTCAATTCGATTCCAAATTTTCCTCTAATACCAATATTTGACTTAATTTATAATAAATGCAATTGTGTAGGATTATTATCTACTAATATAAGACACTTAACTTACTAAATAGTAATACATAGCAATATAAGTATGGGTTGCCTCCCACAAAGTGCTTGGTTTAACGTATTCAGCTCGACATACCATTTATTTAATTGAGTTGACTTAACATTAAAACTTATTTAAATTTAGGTATGTGTCCTTCATAATAATGTTTCAAACGATGCCCATTAACTTTAAATATCTTTCCAGTGTTAGGATCTTTAATAACAACAGTTCCATAATGATAGACTTTAATTACTTTAAATGGTCCTAACCATCTGGATTTTAGTTTTCCTAGAAACAATCTTAATCTTGTATTATATAGTAGAACTTCTTATCCAGGTTCAAATTTCTTCTTAACAATCTTCCGATCATGCCGTATTTTCATTTTTTCTTTATAAATTTTCACATTATCATATGCTTCATTTCTAATCTCCTCAAGTTCATTGACTTGCAAAAACCTTTTATCACCAGCATCCTTTAAATTACAATTAAATTCTTTAAAAGCCCAAAATGTTTTATGCTCCAATTCTACTGGTACATGACATGTTTTTCCAAAAATTAATCTATATGGGGGCATCTTATAGGAGTTTTATAAGCATTTTTGTATGCCCATATTCTAGTATCTAGTCTAGTAGACTAATCCAATTTATAAGGATTTACAGCTTTTTCTAAAATGCATTTAATTTCACAATTCAATATTTCTGCTATATCACTAGTTTGAGGATGATAAGTAGTAGAGAATCTATGTATTATATCAAATTTCTTGATTAATTTTTTGATTCTCTTATTCCTAAAATGAAATCCTCCATCAGTAATGATTACTCTCGTCATTCCATATCATATAAAAATATTTTTAATTTAAAATTTAGAAACACTCCGAGTGTCACATCTAGGCACAGCAATAGCTTCAATCCACTTAGACATATAATCAACAACAAGTAATATATAAAAATTTTTAAATGAAGGCATAAATGGTCCCATAAAATCTAATCCCCACACATAAAAAATTTCAACTTCTAATGTGTAATTTAGAGGCATTTTGTCTCTTCTGAAAATATTTCCTACTTGTTGACATCTATCGCATGTTTTAATATATTCATTAACATCTCTGAAAATAGTAGGTCAATAAAATCCAGCTTGCAAAATTTTATATGCAGTTTTATTTATTCCAAAATGTCCTCCAAATTAAGAATCGTGACATCTTTCAATTATCTATTGAGTTTCTTCATAAGGCACACATCTTCTAATAATTAAATCCTTACATTATTTATATAAATATGGGTCATCCCAAAAATAGTCTTTCAAATTATAGATAAATTTCTTTAATTGTGGATTCTTGATATCAGGTGGTAGAATGTCACTTACAATATAGTTTACAATGTCAGCATACTACGATACATCCATTTCATCAATACTATATAAATGTTCATCATGAAAATTTTCTAAAATTTCATTTGCAAAATTAGTTAATATGTCTATTTCTATTCTAGACAAATGATCAGCTATTTGATTTTCATTTCCCTTTCTATCTACCACAGTAAAATCAAACTCTTGCAATAGAAGAATACATCTAATTAATCATGGTTTGGCATCCTTCTTTTACATCAAGTATTTAATAGTAGAATGATTTGTATGCACTATACATTTGTTCCAATTAAATAAGATCTAAATTTATCAAAGGCATAAACAATAGCTAATAACTCTCTTTC
>JXCR01098210.1:0-13289 GCA_002079205.1 Phalaenopsis hybrid cultivar | reverse complement strand
TAGCAACAAGATTATTCAAAATGATGGTCAAGAAACATCCCAATACGAGCTAGTTTTTATAATGCAATATCACAGCCAACATAGAAAAAGAAAAGTATCATGTTAAAATATACAAAAAAATTTACTAAACATCGACCATGCAGAATTAGCTTCTGCAGCAAACTCATACTGTAACTCAAAAAGAAAAAAAAAACGCAGACCACCAGATACAAAAAATAAAAATCTCAGCCTTATTTCGCAACCTTCAATCTGTACTATAATACTTTCAAAAAACAAATTAATGGAACAAAGGATTAAAAATTTATATCAATTAATAAATAGAAAACTTTAGATGGCATGGAAAAGATCTTCATAGTATAATTGAGCACTACAAGCACTGCTTTGGCATGTATTAAGGCAAAAAGGTGTGTTATGTAGATGTTTTAACACTGCATATAATGAAGTATTGAGTAATATTAGTAGTAATGGAGGCACCAAAGATTTATCATAGTAAAATTACATTAAGGGTCAGCAAGGAGTCAATTTTTTGTATTGGTTCTAGAAATGCTTAAAAATACTTAAATTAGGTGCCTTGGTATATTGTTTTTGCAGAGAACATATTTCTACTTAGTAAGACATTCACTAAAATCAGAGAAAATTAAGAAAATAGAACAAATATTTAGAGAAAAGAGAGCTTAGAATTATTAAAGAAACTTAATAATGAAATGAAATTTAGAGGATGCAATGTTAACAATTATCAATCAATATAGTTACACCATTGAAGTAATACCGACAGGTGCAAGGTCTAAATTTTAAGGATCTAAAATATAGATGATAAGATTTTCTGGTGTGCATCAAAAGTAATAAAAAAAATATCTCACACAAACTAAGATATAAATTTTAAAAAATTACAATTAGTCTGATAATATTGTATGGATCCAAGAATTAGTAAAAAAATAATAATTGATATCTAAGCTAAGCATAATATAAATGGGAAGGTTACGATGATTGCATCGCAAAGACAAGAAGAATAAATTAATTAATAATTGTATTAAATGTAGGGTATTGAAAATAAAGTCAAGCGATTTGGACTTGCAAAATGAATGATAAAATTAGACTATAAATCAGACAATTAGATAAAATTGATATTAGAGGACTTCGGTGAAGTAGACCTAAGATAACATGAATAAAAATTGTTCAAAATGATTTATNACTTGCAAAATGAATGATAAAATTAGACTATAAATCAGACAATTAGATAAAATTGATATTAGAGGACTTCGGTGAAGTAGACCTAAGATAACATGAATAAAAATTGTTCAAAATGATTTATGATGAATAGGCTTAACACCCAAAGTAACATTCAACAAGAACAAATAAGAAAATGAAAATTTATAAAGTCGACCCCAAATAGTTGAGATAAAATTAGTAACAATGACAAAGTCCCCCGATTATTCTCTCATTCCATATCACCCCTTAGTCATTTCATTAAGCATGACATCTCCAAGACAATACAAATTGTAAGATTTCGATACCATAATATATTTCCCTTTTTTGGACCTTGAGCCATTTCATTAAACTTACAACCATTAGAGTAATATTAAATATAGAAACTTAAAATATTAACTTTTTTACTTTTTTACTATTAAACACACAATAGATTACTCTAACTATTAAATAAGGGAAAGAAAAATCAACCATTGTTAACAAATGTAATTTTCAAGCTTATACTATGATGACAAATGGTTCAAGATGACAAGAAGAAATAAAGAAAAGCATTTTTAATATGTTCAAGCAGTTCATATATAGCTCAAAATTCCAAATAAAGACGAAACTAATTGTTTTTACAAATAGGCTCAGTTAAAGACAAAAATGCCCCTAACTTATTCTAGCAAACAAAATTTACATTGTCTTTATACTTTTAAAGTTCAAATTGATCAATTATTACAATCATACAAGCAACTATAAAAAAAATGATAATACAAATTAAGAAGCATGCGAGCACGTGCAATTGCAAAGTTGACCACATGAAAAAAAGTAGGATTAAAACAACTAAGAATAGCACATTCACAAATAAAAGAATCAACATAGCAAAAAGAATTTCAAAGTTTTCAGCATAGTGTGACTTAGAGCTCTCAAAACCTGAAATAAATTAACACTCTTAGCTATATAGTTGAATTTCCTATTAATGATAAAAAATAGATTCCCAAATAAATAGGACAGTCAAACTCAAAATCTGTGGAACATTTATGAAATAACTAGATTGGTAGCAAGAAATGATTTCAATCCTCAAGAAAAGAAACAAACATCTTCTTGTGCTTTGAAACATGAAAATTTGTCTAAACCACTAAAGAAAAATAGATTTCAGGAGATAATTTTGTAGCCTTCAACCACACTTTGCTTTTATCTGCTA
This sequence comes from Phalaenopsis hybrid cultivar, assembly GCA_002079205.1. Lineage (NCBI taxonomy): Eukaryota > Viridiplantae > Streptophyta > Magnoliopsida > Asparagales > Orchidaceae > Phalaenopsis > Phalaenopsis hybrid cultivar. The sequence goes on along the minus strand of JXCR01098210.1, from coordinate 10,897 downwards.
TGCATGACTGGAAATTCAGTAACATATCATTTTCCTTTAAAGAAACAATTGAAGTAGATGGAATGACCATAAATATCTTCGAAAAGAATGTGATGGCACTAGTGAACAAATAATCACCAGCATGCATGCGCATGTCTTGCCAGGACTAATGCTCAAATGAATTTCCCACACACTGTTTTCTCAGAGCGATCCAATGCACACCAATATATTAAAGAACTTAATATACTCACCTAAAGCTATCATGCATCCAGCTAATGCATACCACTTAAAAAGCAAAAACATTTGCTTCCATTTCAATGCCAAATATTACCAGGCCAGACATCATAAGTTAGGCATGCCAAATCTATTTACCCTACGAATTGGGGAGAGTTGCAATATTAATAATAATTAGAAAGCATCATTACCCCAGACGAACTTCTCTTACAACTAGGAAAAGCGGTACACATCGGGTTCGACGAAATTAAAAAATAAAAAAGATTAGATAAATCCCACCAGGGTTACAAGATCACTTCAATATAACACCTTCTAATAATGAAATCCCATGTATTCACAAGAATGAAAACGTGACTCTAACCGAACAACAAATTAAACCTAACATGCCCAATTAACCAATAACAGAACGAAAAACAGCGAAACAGTACCTTCTTATCATCCGTGCAGGGGGACAGCAGGTGCTTCTTAGCCGCAGCACCAGCCGTAGGCGAGATGGAACTGAAGTGACGCCGCTTCCTGTCCGGCTCTCCAGTACTTCCCATTTCAAAAGCCCTAAAAATTAACCAACCTCATGTGGAAGCCAAAGGAGGAGGTTTTTCACATGCACTGAAAGAAGATCAGCTCACATAAAGAAAGGCTCCGCCCATGCGGGGCTCTGATCAATTCAATTTCCAAATAGATTAAACAATCAAACACAAACAAAACCTGAAAGAAGAGTGCCGGAAAAACGTAGGGCTAATCGGAGATTCTTGATTCCTGAAATGAGTTGGGATTTAGCCCGATTTTACCCGCGATTTCAACAAAAGAGAGAAGCGTCGAGGACGTGAAGCGCCTGGCGTTGAATCTGGGTTCTGAGATATGGCACAGAGCGAGGAAAAGAATTATACGGATTTTGCAAGTCGATGGGGGCGGAGAGGGCGTAATCGTCTTTTAAAGTAGGTCGCTAATGAGCTTAACGTGACATCCCGAAATGCGCCTTTCCGTCGAATAAGAGACATAGCCGGGTCTGTTTGGGGGCAGCCTATGCTTTTTAGGATAAGCTGTTTATCTTGAAACGTGGTTCGCAGGTCCACTGTAATGGTCGATCTGTGACTNCGGAGAGGGCGTAATCGTCTTTTAAAGTAGGTCGCTAATGAGCTTAACGTGACATCCCGAAATGCGCCTTTCGGTCGAATAAGAGACATAGCAGGTCGGATCTAAGTGGCAGCATCCACGGGTCTCTTTTGGGGCAGCTTATGCGTTTTAAGATAAACTGTTTATTTTGAAACGTGGCTTGCAGGTCCACTGTAGGGGTTGATCTGTGACCTGCATTTAGTGTAAAAACATAAACACAGTTCTGTAGGGTTTTGAAGAAGAACCTTGTAAAGAATTTTTATCCATATTTATGTCATATGGTTGGTAAGGTTGTGCTCATAATAAATTTAGGGCCCGTTTGGGGGCGCTTATCGGAAGCGGCGGCGTTNGGTTTTGAAGAAGAACCTTGTAAAGAATTTTTATCCATATTTATGTCATATGGTTGGTAAGGTTGTGCTCATGATAAATTTAACCTAGTATTATCATTGTTTGTTGATCTTACTTTTTACTCAACACTTTGTCGCGGTTTATACTAAATCTCATCTAGATCTAGAATAATTTTCGTAGTGTCATTGGATTCTTGAAATAAACTCGAATAAGAAAGAACATAAACTCCGCTTAAACTAAAATATGAGAACCCTACTTCAAATCTAAAATTAGAATCTAACGAATAAAATTTGAAATTTAACAGATTCAAATGGAATAGAATGTAACCAATCTTAACTAAACCCTAAAAATTTTTCATCAAGTGTTGTTTTTTTCAAAATAAACTGAGCAAGTACATCCAGATCATTGAAAACTTTCAAATGAGTCATTCCATACTCAAATTGAATTTCGTTTAAGGTTAATCAAGGTTATGATAATTTGAATGATAATAAGGATAATCATAATAATAATCATGAAAACACCTCAAATTAGACCTAAATCAACATCAAATCAAAAATTGAGATAAAAATGAGCTAAAAATAAGAGATTAAATTAATTAAAATTTATAAAAAATTTTCATAAAAAAATCACCAAAATTCTCTTTCATAGGGCGGGGCTCATACTTTGACTTCAATATTTTTAAGATATAGACCATCTTGACTACAACGGACTTGAACATCATATTTTCCTAATTTTTTTGACCTAGATGAGAAAATTTCAAAACTTCATTCTCCTCTCTCCAATACATGGTTGAAAACCCTTTCTCCTGCCATTTTTCTCTTTTTCCATGAACAAAAATCCTAACTTTCTCCTCTCCTCTTTCTCTTATTTCCATGGTTGACAATCATAATTTTCTCCTCTCCTCTTCCTTTTCTTTTCACATGGACGAAAACCCCTAATTTTCTCCTCTCCTCCTCTAATTTTTCTCATGGCCAAACCCCTAAATTTCTCCCCTCCTCTTCTTTTTTTTTTGGACGGTTGAAAACCCTTAATTTTCTCCCCTCCTTTTGTTTCTCTCATCACAAAAAAACCCTAATTTTCTTCCCTGCTCTTACTCTTTTTCTCATGGCGGCTAAAATACACAAATACACACACTCTCCTCTTCCCTTCTTTCTTAGGCTAAGAATACACACACACTCACAACCTCCACCCATGGTCGAAACACAAATATACACACACTCACACCTTCTTCCTTAAGCCAAAATGCACACATACACACACACACTCATCTTCCATTCTTCTCATGGTCGAACCACACATACTTACATACACTCTCTCCTTTCTTAATTGGTCGAAAACCATTATACACCCAATTATCTTCCTTCTCTTCTTCCCTTGGTCGAATAGCTCCACAATTCACCTCTCTTCCTTCTTTTCTTCCCTTAGCCAAGAACCACCACATACCATCTCTCATTGTCCTTTTCTTTTCTACCACCAAACCTCCACCACACGCTCACCACTTCCGCATCTTTTACCTGGGTTGAAATTCACAAACATTATTTTATGTGAGAATTCTTTGAGTAATGTATAACTTCTAACCTAAGATTGATTCAATTTGGTTTATTTTATCAATATAAAAGGTTTCATATGTATATTAACTAAGTTTCATCGATTGGTATGCCAAAACATAAGTACATGAGCATGCGTATAGTGTATCCCATGATTTGAACTCATGTTTAGGGTATTTAAACTTTGTGTGATGTTTTATGTGAATATGTTTAAGTCCATTTACAAAATTCCATGCAAGTAATGTTCTCAAGTCATTAAGTAAAATTTCATGCAAGGTATGTCTTAAATCCTTGTACAAAATTTCATGCAAGTTGTGTGCTAAAGTCATTATGCAAAATTCCATGTAAGTTGTGTGCTTATATTGCTCGTGAAAGTTTCATGTAAGTTATCTGCTTATGTTGCTTATTTAAAATTTTATGCAAGTTGTGTGCATATGTTGATTATCTAAAGAATGATGCAAGTTATAGTTTAATGTGCTTATCAACAAAATATGCAAGTTATGGTTTAATGTGCAAGCTATTGTTTATTTAATATGTTTACCCAAAAATCATATAATTTATGATATAATGTGCTTATCCAAAAAATCACGGAAGTTGTGTGTTTATTTTTCATATCCAAAAATCATGCAAGTTATGTTTTAATGTTTATTTAAAAATTATGCAAGTTGTGATTTAATGTGTTCATAAAAAAAATTTTGCAAGTGGTAGCTTAATGTGTTTATCCATAAATTATATGAGTTGTAGTTTTACATGTTTATCAAAAAATCATACAACTTATGTACTTATATTACTTATCCAAATATCATGCAAATTCTAGTGTTTATGTTATTTTATGGAAAAGCTATGTTGAAGAACCAAAAAAAGGTGTGTTTTCAATGAAATTAAATAAGGGTTTATAAGTTTATGAGCCAAAGATAAGACCATTTAAATTTAAATTAGGAAGGAAAATACTTGAATTTTTTAAAAAAAAAGAAAGCAAGTTTTTTATAAAAATAATCAAAATTAATATGGGCTCTAAAGGAAAATATTTGAAATTTTCTAAGAAAGAAAGAATTTCTTAGAAATCAATCAAACTTAAATGTGCTCTAAAGAAAAAATATTACAAAATTTCTAAGATAGAAAGAAAGCTTTTTTATTAAAAAAATAATTTAAATTTAAATTTGCTCTAAAGAAAAATATTTGAAATTTTCTAAGAAAATTTTATATAGAAATAATGAATTATATCTAAATCGTTCCAAAGTCTTAAAATTATTTTTATAACAATTCAAACCAAATGGTTCAAAGATAATTTCCAAATAAAATACCTATAAAATATTTGAAATAACTATATAAAGTATTTTCAAAACACCACTTTAAGCTTACATTCTTTTTCAATTGGAGTTTATATTTATTTGTGTAAACTCTCATGCTAAAATGAATAAGCTCAAGACAAGGTATGCAAATCTTATATATTTTAAATGTTATGCAAATGAATTTGTAAGTTACACCTATACTTTGCAAGTGGTATGTTTAGCACATAAACATGCAAATTCTAATGAATATATATGTATTTAAATTTTAATCCACATATGATTATTATTTAAATAATTAATGTATTTTCACTTAATAATTAAAGTAATTTTGCATAATTGGTATAAATATTCTCCTGTGTTCTGCTTTCTTTTAGTATGAGAGAACAAATTTTCAAATATTTAATTATGTCAATAAAACTTAAGTGTTAAATGTAGAATTATAACTAACATATAATATAAATGTGAAACCTTTTATCTTTTAAGTATTACATTTGAACTTCAAACATATGATTGTAAACTAAATAGATGAACATCAAACTTAAACTAGAAAACTAATTCTAAAAGGTCAATTTTTAGAATACCTAAATTCTCATGTTGGCCAATAAATAAGGATAACTAACGAATATCATAACTAAAATATTAAATCTACAAAAAAGATAAATCTAAGATAAACCAACTTGGGGTCTATTTAGGCCAGCTGTAACTTATCCAGGTAAGCAGTTTATCCTAATAATCTGTTGATCAACAGCTTATCATGATAAGTTGGATGGTTATTTGGTTTGTGCACTTGAAAAACAGTTGATTCTGGATAAATGACTATTTTGCTTCTGTTCTGGATAAGCTGTTTGGTTTATGCATTTAGAAAACAACTGATTTGCAGCTTTTTTGGATAAATGACAATTATGGCATGCAACAGTTGTACTGTTTACAATAAAACTGCAATGACTACACATTGGATATCTCAAAACCAATAAAACCCCTCATAATAGTATAAAAAATGATATGTACCTCATTTAATAGTGAGTATCAAGAAACCTAAAAAAAAAGAAATAACATGTTAAAATTACAAGCAAAAGAATAACAATATTCAATTTAAAATGTAGAAGCATGCCATAAGGAACGTTTTCCAATTGAGACCCCGTAGAACCACAAGCAACATTATTCGGTCGGGATACCGTCGAACCTTGAGTGACTTTCTTCAATCGGGATACCGTCGAACTCTGAGCAACATTGTTCGATTGAGATAAAGTTGAATCAGACGGGCTGTCTTCCCACCTGAAGAACTTACAGTCGTCTGGTCCGCCTACCCACCGCGAGCACTGTAGAACTGCCGCTCGTAGATATGTTGCCGATGTGACGTGAGTAACAAGGACGACAGTCCGCAGCGGCATAGCACTCTCCTAGACTTCCATGAATACATGAATCTCTTCTTACTACAATTATTCAAGAGATAATATATTCGTCTAAAAATTAGATAAAATAAAAAAAATCGTAGAAAATAAAAAAAATAAGAAATAGTAATGTATAAAGAAATCATTATAAATAGTTCTACCAACAAAGTTTCATGGAGGTGAAGCATATATCAAAACCAATGACAGAAATATGTGCTTTTGAATTAAAACTTGTTAATTTTACAATTACTCAAAGACAAAAAGGTATCTCAATCATACGAAGAGAGACATAGCCCGTTCGACACTGAAGTTCTAAAATGTTTAAAGAGGAAAAAAATGTCTGTTGAGTTTGATTGCCCTAAGGTTCTCATGATTCAAAGTGATTCAAAATCTGAAGGGGTTCTGGAAATTTCAACTGCAGGCGAGAAACCTCTTTATGACTCAAACCCCAAAGAATCAGATATCGCATTTCATGATTTTGAAGAAACATTTCCTAGAAATAGTGATGCTATAGTTGAGGAATTAAATGTGATTTCTCCCACTAAGGTTGTGAATTCAGACATAGAGAACATTGACGTAGTTGCAAGTTAAATTATCATAAACACGATGAACACAACATAGAAGAGTTCCTCTCAAATCATCAAAATAGACAACAGAACCTGATGCCATGAAAAAAATTGCTACTTGGGTTGTTAAAGCACATTATGATATTAAAGAGGAGTCAGTTAAAATGTGTGGCTCGCTAATGGAGCTGAACAAAGAGCATGATTAAATGAGAACCAATAAAAATGTAGACCCAGAACTTTCATATGATCATGAAATGCTCGACTATGCATGATGAGAAATCGGCGTCTCCATCTAATCTTGAACGTGCAAAATGCAGTCTTAAAATGGAGTTTAATAAGATAAAACCTGAGGGAGTTGTTGATTTTTTGTTTCAGCAAATATTATATGTCACACTACCCTTGATGAAAAATTAATAGAGTTGGCAACTGGACCTAGCTTCAACACAAATGGACATGAAAAACCTATATGCCAAAATGATCTTGCTACTCATGAGCTTTCAAAGATTGTGAATCCCCTTCATTTTAACTCAAGAAAAATTTTGTAAATCCTTTTAAAGAAAAACCCGCAAGCAATGGATCCCAAAAGCCAGAAGAGCATTTCATTTTAAAATTTCCTCCAAGCAAAGGAATTCATAAAACCAAGATTTGCTCTCATCAAAACCACCAGAACCATCATTATACTCGTAACAGATAAATAATTAAATGGGCAATTACATACATAACACCCAATTCATGCACTGTTGTGGTCGAATGAAGGAAGCATCCCACTAATCATAAACTAATGGAAATGGAAGATAACATTTCATAGAAAGTATAAAGTCAGGTGATAAAAAACATCCATTTCAACGACACAACGAATTGATTAATCCTTCACAGAAACAGTTACATGAATGCTTCTGTGGACTGTGAATCCCCTTTTATTTTAACTCAAGTATAATTTGCATATACTTCTAAAACAAAAAGAAATGAAGATGGGCTACTACTTTAACTAATACATAAAGCCATACCCCCAACTAGTTGCATATCCAACTATTTCCCAACCTCTAGCTCATTAAAGCAGCAGTTGTCATTAAAGACATGGGCCATCCAAGCAGCTTAATCGTCATGGCATGTGAAGAAGGCAAATCTGTGAATCATCATAACATAAATGCCCTCCAAGAGGGACAAGCTTTCCTACAATTGAATCTGATATGCTTTTGAAACCCAAACCACGAGTAGAAATTGGTTTACAAGGTTTGGAACAACTTCTCCAATGAATGATATGATCATTGTTAGCCCAAAGAAATTTGCTAAAATGATTTTCAAAATTTTAAATGACATAGGACAACATTTTCATCATTTGCATATATGAATCTCTCATTCACAAAAGCTGGCCGATTGTTGCTAATAAGAAGATGCAAATGAGGTTCAATAAGTTTTAAGCACAGGGTCGAACATCCCCAACAATACCAGATTAATTTTCTGAGTTCAACCATAAGCACTCAGAAACCAACACCAGATTAGCTTTCTGAGCACATCATAAACCTTTACTATGTCATTTCTTCTCAAGCAATAGTTAAGCGAAGATAAGTATAATTATAATAGAAAATAAAAAGATAAGATAAGGAAATGATAAGATTGCATTTTTGGAAAGAAGTCTTCTCTTCTGTACAATCTCTAAAACAATACATTAGAAAAACTGGAAGATGAAGCATCCATAACCCCAAGAACTAAAATGTTTAAGAACTTAAAAATATTATTTGAAAAACGAGAAATAAATAATAATTCCTACTTCTTTATTTGAAAAAAAGAAATAAATAGTATTTAACTGAGTCAGGTTCATGATGAAACATCCATTTAAGAAGTTAAAAGAACTAAAATGTTCATTTATGCCAAAAATAACACTAACTCTTTGCAACTAAAATATTCTTTCTCTTACACAATCTTTTCACACAATCACTTATGTGCACCCAAAAATAACAAAGCACACGAAAATAAGAGGAATTTTTTGGGCTATTAGGCTGCCTCATGTACTAGAGAAAGACCCATGCCATGATCTTTATCACAAATAAAAGAACCTCAATGACAGAAAAATAAGAAAAATATGAAAAAGGAAAAGAAAAGGAGTATCAAACATTCACTAATTGATATATGTATTTGGAGATAGACCAACTGGTAGCACCCTTAAAAAGCAATTGGCAGTACCTTTACACATAATACTGAAATCTTATTAACATAAATAAAGTGAACAAAAAGTTTCTAAAAGCAACATGACGGTTTCATTCATGATTGACTAATGTCATCTACTATTTGCTCTTTCAAAGCTGTCATCTTCGATGCACCTTCACCCTCTTGAGTGTGTGTATCCTACAAATCCATTTCTAGCTGTGGTATGGTACGTCCCACATCAAATTTGAATGCTTTAGGTTGGATCTTAAGCATATCATCTTCTGCGACTGTGAATTCTGCATCCGATCCGGAGTGGTTTCGTCGAATGAAATTGTGTAGTGTCATAGTGTACAATACTATATGCACTTGCTTTGGAAATAGGTAAGTCGGCATATCATGTAACATAACTCAATTCTTCTTCCAGACTCTAAATGCTCTTTCGACCACATCGCGCAAGGAGGAGTGCATTTTTTAAAATAATGTCTTCTTGTCTCGTGCTACCCCGCTTGATCTTTCAAAATTGATGATGTGATACTTCATATATCGATAAAAATCGAGATACCCCTTTTGTAAGGGATATCCGACGTCGATCAAGTAATACTTATCTATTCAATTACACTAATTAGCAATGGAAAGAAGATACCAAACGTAATTGCTATAGATACGTACCTGGAGGTGGGTATGAGAAATCATGTCTTTGGTTTCTAGTAGCAAACTTGAAAATACCGGTATCGTGTGCGCTCCCTTCCCATCCAGCCATCACAAGGTAAAGCATATGCTGAAATCACACACGACCATCACATTTTGTGTGGAGGAGCCACATCGTCCAATGTAGGCGACCTTCTCTGTACCAGATAGCCACACATTGATGTGTGTTCCGTCAATAACTCCAATATAATTCCGACGTTCAAGATATACTCTTTCAGCATTTCACATGCAAATCATTTTCATGTATGAATGTTATGTTAAAGCAATCCATGAAGAACGACATGCATCGTTGGTCATTTGCAATATGTGTGGGAACGGACTGGAATGTTGAATCCTCGGGCTTAACTATTTTGCACGCCAAAATCATAAGAGCATTCAAGACAACCGAGAAATATCTATTGATGANCTAGTTTCTCTTCCAAATCTGGATCAATGCCACTAAATTTAAATTTCTTGGTTGCCGACACTACCTGTAATAGATTACAAATTTTATTAGTGAAACCATTTTAATGTGAGAATTAATGCAAGAAGAAGTAACCTTAGGTATCTATTTACCTCTAATTTCTCAACCCACCAATCCTATGATGCATCCATAATCCGCTTCACTGGATCCCGACCTAATCCCGTTGATCCCTTTTTGAGTTCTTTCCATATTTTTCAATCATTCTTTAATTGATTCAACTTATTTTTGAGTTTCATACGACCGTAATCTCTTCCAGTTAGTTCTTTGAATTAAACAATAAGATTTTGCCACCATTCTTTATTAAAATAGACGATGGGTCTGTTTCCCAACTTAACATTCCTCAGACAGAGATTACAAAATATAATAGTGACCCCCTATCCCACATGGTCGATGATCTGACCTCTTTAATTTTACTCATTGCGTGTTACCACATAGGCAGATTATCATAAAATAAATTTTTTCATAACACCACATCCCCTAGAAAAAACATATAAGCAAACTTCAAATAACTAAGCATAATAGAAAAAAATGTTATAACATTAAAAATAAAAACACAATTTAGGCATCCTAAAAAATAATTGTGAAGCAAATGCTATAACATTTTGAAGTATCCAACATCTCAGTGGTCTATTGCCACAACTTTCAAAATCAATACATCTCAAATTGTAGGACATTTAAAACACTTCTTTCATCTAATGATATTATGCTTTCAAAGAGTGAGTTCTTGGACAAGAAAAAAGCATAAACTTAGGGGTATTCAAATTGCATACCAAACAATTCTTACTGCTCAACACAAATAAATATGACAAGTCAATTGTATCCATTTTAATGAGACCTTTATGGTCTTCATGCAGCTAACCAAAATAATACATGTTAGGAGAATTCATTTTGGCGCTGGTTTTGCCAAACCAATTAGCACAAAAATTCCCTTCATTGTATATATGAGACATTTTACAGTTAACCTTTTGTGAAAGTTATGGATATCACATAATAAATAGAATATATTGTAATTATAACTTTTTTCCTCTTTGAAGGATACAATGAGCCTTATGGAGACTCGTACATCATGCTCAAACCAAACGTTGTTAAATTCAAGAGAGAGAGAGAG
>JXCR01098199.1:0-23514 GCA_002079205.1 Phalaenopsis hybrid cultivar | reverse complement strand
AAATGAATAATTCCTAACTTACCTTAACCTTTCTTTGGAGGAACCCGTAACTAGGGCACGTGGTCTTCCTCTTCCCTCATACTGAGGCTGGATTCGACTTTGCCTCTTTAATCCTCCTTGCACAGAGTTGTTCGGACCTCTTATTCTTCACAAAGCCACTCAAATCCCCCTTTTCTTCTCCTTTGGGCTCGACACTACTCTGGCACAGTTCGTATGGGTCGCCTTCCTTTGGCTAGGCTTTGACAACCTCCTTTTTCTTCCTGCACGATGCTGGTTAGTTTCATCTTCGCACACACATCAAATCTTAGGTATGAAAAGCACTGACTCCTTTCCTTCACAAAACTTTTTCCTCTTCTTCTTGCACGTAGTATAGTGTTGCGGATCCCGTCTCCTCTGTCTTCTTTGATGAGACATGGAACCAAGCAAAACAACACACTAGCCTCTTCCTTTCTTCCTTCGAATTAGGGCACGGCGGATTCTCCTCATTTTTCTGTTTCTTCTCTTTCCCTTCCGTTGTCTCTCGTTCTCTTCCTCTTTCTCTCACCCTTGTTTTCTGTGGGCTATGAATGAAAGGACCAAGAGAAACCCCCCCTCGACTTCACTTAAACGAATTGTCTCGACAGTTAATTCGATTCGACACATCTAAAAGTATTTATTTTTTTTATTTGTTTATTTTTACTATTTTTTTATATTTTTATTTATTAAAACATTAGTTATTACAGTAAGTAATGTGACTGTAAGTTCAAAATGACATGTAACCTAGAGTTGAAATTGTACATAATACTCAAAAGAGAATTAATGTTTATAGATTCATAAAATTGACCTCAATATTTGCAATAAAGATGATGATTTTGTATTACTTTTATAGTGTTATAATAGCTGCATGAGTAAGCATTGTTGATCGTTAACTTTTATTTTTTTATTATTTGTTCTGTGAACTCTTAAGCGTTTTCTCAAAAGATTTCATGTATTGATATTGATTTAATCTTTGAGTGGCACTACAAATTGATTAATGTTTTGCTCAAATTTTGGAAGTTTGCTTCATATTATGATTATGCTCTTTTTCATACTTCAAATTGCTAATTTGTTTCTTAGTGAGTCTTCTTGTTGGAATAGAATGTATTTTACAATAATTTTCATGCACAGTGAAATATCAGTAATTTATCTAGAATAAATTAAGAAAAAGATACTATCGTTTATTCATATTTTTCTGCCGGTCTTATGCTGAAACCACCATTTGTTCTCAATTTAGTTTTCATTTACTAGAAAGTTTGAATAGAAGCCATGTCCCCAAGAATTAGTTGGGGAGCGGATGTATTTTGTGAGATGAAGGCATGTTTTTCTAAAGCTCTCCCCTTTTGAAAATTATGTTCATTTAAAAATTAACGCCATCTGTAGTCATCAATATTATTTTGCAAATAGAGAAAAAAAAATGAGAATATTATAATTTTTGTTTTGCCTATTTTTTAAAGTTGGTACATGGTATAAATACCTGGTGAATTGGGGCGTTGAATGCTGTCTTTTGATTAACAAGTCTGAGATGAAAATTGTACATGCTTGATCGCTCCGTTAGCATTTTATCTGATAGTAAATTTCAGTGAAGCGTAGTTCCTGGTTGTGTTTTAACAAATAACTAGGAAAAAAACATTCAGAACTAAGATAGCGTACTTATATGCATGTTCCTTCGGGGAAAGCAGAATTATCATGTACGTTCCATTTAGACTTGAGTGCCATTTCTTTGGTGTCCTTATTGCTTAGGTTCAATAGTCTGTGGTGACTGCAAACCTTTTAGTCCCTCCTCTTTATATTTTACGGCACTTCATATTGATTGACGTTTTGCTCAAATTTTGAAAGTATGTTTCATATTATGATTATGCTCTTTTTTCATACTTCAATTTGCTAATTTGTTTCTCAGAGAGTCTTCTTGTTGGATAGAATGTATTTTACAATAATAGTCATACACAGTGAACCTATTTTAAATTTCTGTATTTTATCTAGACTAAATTAAGAAAAAAGATACTATGTTCAATTTTTTTTGTCTCCCGGTCTAATGCTGAAACCACCATTTGTTCTCAATCTAGTTTTCATTTATCGATGTGACATCAAAGGCCTATTTTATCCTGAAAGAAAGCCCTGTTTGTTCTGCAGACATATCAAAACCCTGCCATTAGCATCCCTCAAGGTCTGAATATTTCTGATGAAATGCTGAATGTTAACTCAGTCACGAGGCAATTAGTTGATCAGATTTCTCTGGCGAAGGCTTTCCTGGTCATTGCCAAAGAAAACAACAACCTTCAGTTCGCTGGGGAGCTAAGCACCCAAATACGGAACTCCCAGGCTCTCCTCTCTGCTGCTGCAACTCGGGGATCCCCCTTAACTACTGACGAGTCTGAGAGTACCATTCACATCATGGCTGTTTTGCTCTACCAAGCACAGCAGCTTCGTTATGATGCTGCAACTTCGCTTCTGAAGATGAAAGGCCAAGTCCAATCTCTTGAAGATAAGTCTAGAGCAGAAGCTGAAAAGAGTACGAAGTTTGGGCAGATAGCTGCTGAGGAGCTCCCAAAAGCTCTGTATTGCTTTGGAATCAGACTAATCATGGATTGGTTCAAATGGCCAAACCCAGATAAAAGAATCACATATGCACCACATTATTTTGACAAACTCCGGGACAACAACCTGCAGCACTTCTGTATCTTTTCGGATAACATCCTGGCAACATCAGTTGTCATCAACTCAACCACCACAAATGCCAAGCATTCTGACCAGCTTGTCTTCCATCTAGTCACCGACGATGTGAACTACATACCAATGAAGGCCTGGTTCTCCATAAACAGCTTTGGAGGAGCTACCATAGAGATCCAGAAAGTGGAGGATTTTAGCTGGCTTAATGCTTCATATGTGCCAGTCTTGAAGCAGCTCCAAGATTCTAATATGCAGAATTTTTACTTTTCTGGTAACAAGGACGGCAAAACTCCAATCAAATTCAGGAATCCAAAATATTTATCAATGCTTAATCACCTACGGTTTTACATACCAGATCTCTACCCTGCATTACACAAGATAGTATTTCTTGATGATGATGTCATCGTTCAGAAAGATCTCTCGGAACTGTTCTCAATTGACCTGAGTGGAAATGTTATGGGAGCTGTTGAAACTTGCATGGAGACATTCCACAGGTTCCACAAGTACCTGAACTTCTCACACCCATTGATCCGTGCAAACTTTGACCCTGATGCTTGTGGTTGGGCTTTTGGAATGAATGTGATTGATCTTATGGAGTGGCGAAGGAGAAATGTGACAGGAATCTACCATTACTGGCAGGAAAGAAATGCGGATCACACATTATGGAAGCTAGGGACTTTGCCGCCGGGCTTACTGTCATTTTATGGACTAGTTCAGACCTTGGATCCAAAGTGGCATGTCCTTGGTTTAGGGTATACAAACGTACATCCATCTTTGATTACTGAGGGTGCAGTTCTGCACTACAATGGAAACATGAAGCCTTGGTTGAAGATTGGAATGGAGAAATATAAGGGGCTCTGGGATATGTATGTAGACTATTCTCACCCTTTGCTGCAGCATTGTTTTGTGCATTGATAGGTTAATTGTTCTTCTGTGTAGTTGTTGGAGCAGAAGCAGCGTAAGATGATCATTCTTTCTTTCTAATTATTGAGAAGACTTTTCTTCCAAAATTTTGCCTTCCCCTTTGCTGGGTCAATTGTATTTTATCGGTAATATATATGGGTGAGTTTTATAGCCTTAGAAGACTCGCCACAAAGTTCTGCATATCAATATCAGATAAATGAGAAAACGAGCCTGTTTGATTAGCTCTATATTTCTTCTGAGCTTTCATCTAGCATGTTACTATTTGTTTCTCAGCCCTGGTTAATGCGACAACAGCATTTGATTGAAAATTATTGTGGGCGCCTCTTTTTGCAGCATGTTTTAGTTTATTTCAGCATATCTATCATCTTCTTTTTATTTTTTTTCTTGTTCTCAAGAAAAATCTTGTCTGACTATCAATCAATTCCTCTTGCGTTTCCATCCAACATAATTGGAATACTTTTTTTTTAGATTCTTTAGTGATCAATTACAATGATTCAAGCTTCAGACCATATTTATATCTGTTCCATTTTTAGACCAGTTTTGGTGCCTTAAGATCTGCAACTTATGTCAAAATAAGAATTTTAGCCGCTGAAATTCTGTCATCAGCTTCGGAAGCACAGCATCATGGATGTTTCTTTTTAGTTACGATATGGTAGTAGACGTTTTAATATCGAAGGTTAAGCTCCTCTGGACCTTGGACTAATTTGAGAACATTTTTCTCACCCGTCACCTCTGAAGAAGATCTCGCCGCTTATCTAAAGCGCTATTTACGTACGAAGAATGCACGCAGCTCTTCATGCATAATCCCCTCCCAATAACCGTTCAATAACCTCTGTGAAGATTATTGGGGGGTTAATGGGGAGTTATTTTGACGTTATTTGGAATTAGTACCCTCCGCGTTTTCACTTTCACATTTTCTTTGATGTTAGGGTATTTGACTTTAAATAACGCCAAAATAACTCTGAAATAACCCCCTAATATCATTCAGAGGTTATTGAGAGGTTATTAAGAGGGGATTACGCACGTAGAGCTGCGTGCGTTCTCCAAATCTTATCTGAGAGTTTAAATGTTAGTTAGATGGGCATCATTTCATGTAGAAATTCGATGCCATTTTTGTCTCCACGGCCTGAGTGACCATACTTTCTCTGCTACGATTAACGGAGCACTGTTAAGGCCAGTAATTTATAGTAATATTGATGCGTTATATATTAATATTATTTTGCTATTTATAGTAGTAGAAAAGATTATCATCTTAGTTTTATATGAAAATTTTTTACACATGAAATAAGCTATGAGCTACTGATATTAACATAATTCTGTATTCATTGAGCTGTCTTAATGGCACTAGAATTGAATAATTTTGGACTCTGGATTCAAATCATCAAAACACTCGAGATCTAGAAACCATTTGGTTTCGTCAAATAATATTATAAAGATTTCAAATATATTTAAGGGTTTGATCTCAACTCACCACAATTGTTTTGGTGTTGAAACTTTGGCTTCGATTTCGAGTTTGCTAAATATGAAGTTTCAATGATCAAGATATAATTTTGAAAAATTTTAATTCATGTCATACGCCAAAATTGGTGCCTGATCGTTTAGAATTTTTTTAGTGACGTCATTTAAATTTTTATTTTTAGACGTTATTTATGTTGCCTGAAAATATAAATATGTATTAAATAAATTGCGATGTAAAATTATAATTTTGAGAATATATGAGGCACGACCAATCTCCGAATTTGCTCAAAGCATGATTTCACCTAAGCTAAACTTAGTACATAAAATGGAATAAACATTAAAAATATATTTTGGTNAATTTTGAGAATATATGAGGCACGACCAATCTCCGAATTTGCTCAAAGCATGATTTCACCTAAGCTAAACTTGGTACATAAAATGGAATAAACATTAAAAATATATTTTGGCTTTTTTTTTTAATTATTCAAAATTAATTGAAGATATGGGCGAAGTTATGGTGGCGGTCCATGCTCCCACTCATCTGTCGCAAATAAATTAAAATTTCATAATTGTGTAGGCTGCATTTTATCCTTGATACGTTATTAAAAAATTTTCATAACCCGGCACGAATCTCGAAGTATGACACAGATATCGATATAATATTTTGAGCAAGAGATATTCAAATCTTGATAAAAATTCACCCAGAGCTTCAATTTCAACAAACTTATAGTCAAACTAATTAGCTCGATGAGACGACCTAATGATATCAAAGTCAGTCCAATTCGAGTCAAATCAAGCCCAGATCAACTCAGTCCAATTCGAGTCAAATCAAGCCCAGATCAAGTCATTAAACTATTCTTGAAAGATTTTTGGACACACTTGGAAGGTCAAACGGGTGTCGAATCTTGCAAGTTTATAGTCAAATCGAGCGTCTCGACAAGATGAATCCAACGAGCCCAAGATCACTCAATTCAAACACAATTAAGACATCCAAATGTCCCTTAAACATCGTCTGATTGAGAGAAGCTCTCCGGATCGTCCGATCAAAATAGTTCATATTCCTGTTTTAATTGCTGTTAGAACACTTTAAATAGACTCCCACCCCTCACATGAGGGGGAACTGAAGCCTATAGGGAGAGCCTGTGGCCTTGAGGAGTAGTTGTAGCTCAGCATCACCGTCGACCAACGTCGATCACCACCGACCGCTGCCAACTACCGCCAAATGCCGTCGACCACCGCCGATCACCGCCGATCACCGTTGACCGTCGCCGATCGCCGCTGATCAGCGTTGACCGCCGTAGACCATCGCGACAGTTGTAGACCATCACAGACCTTTGTTGGCCATCACAGACTGCCGTTCACCAACGCCGTTGACCATCTTAGATCGTCGTGAACCACCGCCATCAACCATCGCAGACCGTCGTCGACCACCATCGTCAATCCTCGCAGACCTTCGTCGACTGCTGTCAACTTCCGTCAATCACCGCCGACCGTCATCGACCACTACAAACCAAAAGTCGTCAGTTAATTTTATAACTTGGAAAATCTAGTGACCATTCCCATTTGTGGGACAAGAGCTCATCACTTCGGTCCAAGTGCCAACAACGACCTACGTGGTCATTAGTTCATGCAGCTCCTGACTCAGGCCCCCTCTAGCCTACGGACGTCATTCATACTTGACCCAACAACCTACGTGGTTCACAGCTTGTTCAGCTCCCAACTCCGGCATGCGCGACCTACAAACGTCAATCATACTCACCACCTATGACCTACATGGTTCACAGCTCATGCGGCTCCTGATTTCGGTCCCACGATCTATGGACGTCACCACTACTGGNGTGGTTCACAGCTTGTTCAGCTCCCAACTCCGGCATGCGCGACCTACAAACGTCAATCATACTCACCACCTACGACCTACATGGTTCACAGCTCATGCGGCTCCTGATTTCGGTCCCACGGTCTATGGACGTCACCACTACTGACCACTACGGTTTAGGTAACCATCTATGACCTATGTGGTCTATAACTCCTGCAATTACTTATTACAGCTTCTTCAGCCAATCAACGCTTTTGAAGCAACCATTCACAACAGTCACGACGGACAACTACCTCCACAACAATCAACAATATCCTTTGCAACCTGCTATCACCAAGGACTACAACTAGATTATAATTATACAATTGTGTAATTCCTTCTTCCCTAATTTAGGAGAAGAATTGACCTGTAGGCTCATCATTCATAGTGGATTATTTCAACTGGTTTCCACCCTTTCAAGGGTTTCCCACATAAAAAATCAAGGTGTTTCCTCTATCTTACTTCTCTTCTTTTTTTTATGTGTGCTGAATTCTCATGCAACGCTAAGACAATAATCAACTACTCTACCACCGCAAATTTTTTAGCACACATCAGTTTAACACCATCTATGGGAAACAAAGTCTCGTTCATCATTGTCTTCAAGTCTAAGACACCAAGCCCCTGCTTCCTTTCCCGACAATGTACTTCATGCAACTGGCAAAGTAACCTCTTTTACGTCATGAAGATCATCTCCAATGCATTCTTTAATATGGGGGGCAACCTTCACTGTAGTCTCGAAAATTCGTTCACGTCAACATCCCGGGCACGATTGTAGTAGGCTTGTCTTCTCACATCTTATTCAGACAAAGTATTTCACAACTTTTTCTAGGTTGGGGGGCAACCTTCACTGCAGTCTTGAAAGGTCGTTCATGTTAACGTCTCGGGCACCATTATGGTGGGGATGTCATCCCACATTTCATTCAGATTACAAGTCTACGAGAATCACTCCTATGTTGTGGGGCAATCTTCACCACAAATAACACTTCCTCAACGCCCCCTCATCATATTGGAGCTCTTCTTCAACTAGATCAAGAAGCCAATCTCTTCAAGGCCTAATACATAGGTTGTTTTACAAGCTCATATGGAAAACGACCACACTATGGGGCAAAAGATTTAAACAGCAACTAACAAGTTGTCAAACATTTCTTGAGTATGACTGCAACCATATTTTCAAGAAAACATACGATCCATTGAGATCTATGCCTTATTATCGAGAAATGCAGAGCATCTCTGACACCTCATTCTAGGCTTAATCGATCCTAGTGAAACTTGATTCGACCTCTTCCATTATAGGCTACAGTCATTGATCCCACTTTCTGGTACTTACTACGATGCATGTGTGCTTATATTCTCAATTCTCTTTATTTATAATTCTTCTTTATAATGGTGCCAAAAACTTGATTCTGAAGCAAGGGTGCAACTGTTATATTTAAATATTGGGATACTACACAAGTATACGTATAATTATCAAGTAATATAGGATTTTTTTATTAAGCCCCGAAATATCAAACCAACAAGGAGAACTACAAACTCTTAAGAAAAAATTAGACAACAAATTCTACTTTAAAAAAGAGTCTTACTCAAACTATAGATACTATGTTAGGAATGAAAATTCAATTCTTTTTTGGTAATTTTTGATAATTAAAAATAAAATAAACAATTGATTAATTTAATTAGATTTTGGTAAGATGAAAGCAATATAAATAAAATATCTTTTTTCTTATCATGAATCAATAACAAGTATAAGCATTTTGTTGTGAAAATAATTAAATTGTGCTGTGCCAAATAGGAGCAATATTATTGTTTACCCTTACTAGAGATGTTATAAAGAACATTAGTTAATCTAAAATTTGAATAGTCCTGAAGAAGGGCTAGGTAAGGAAGATACTAGCTCTCACTCTAGAGTTCCCTCTTCTCCCTCCACATGGGGGCTAACCTCTAGTATCAAGACCTAAAACAATAGACTGAATTGGGGGCTTTAGTCCGTCATTCTAAAGTCCTCTAACTCTACACTCTTCAAACTTTATTTCCCTATTTATTTACACTCAACCATATGAATTACATTCTCAACCATAAAATTTACATGTGATTCTATAATTTGTTGACTGAGACAATACCATCACAGATCTTCATGCTCTCATAACAAATATTAACATCTCAAATTACCACATCAAGAAGTACATGAAGTACAAGGATTATATCATCACAACTTTTTTCAACATTATAGATCAATACTTCACACAACTTTCATCCAATACTGAATTTTATATCATTTTAAGGGAAAAGATAAAGAAAACTACTTTGCATTCATGAATAAAACACAGCAATAATTAAGTTTAAAAGTAGAATTCATGTAAAAACACAAGAAGTCTAATTTAAAACCAAGTATAGTTAAAAAGATAAATACTTATCTAAAATTCATCTCTACCAAACTCTTGAAGTTCCTTTGAATCTCTTCCTTTCTCTTACAATACTCCCTAGAGCTGGTTGCCCAACCTTAGAGGGTTAAAATCTCTCTATATCACTGACAAACTACAATGGATTCTTACTTAGAACTATCTATTCACTTTCTCCTTTCCTAGGAATGAGAAAAGTGAGAAGAAGCTCTAAATAAAATCCTTCAACTTCTTACTTTCTACTCTCTAAGAGAATCCTAAATCTTCTATATATATCTTTCTAATCTCCTCCTTTCAATGCAATTCAAGTCCTCCTTTTTATAGTTTTCCAAAAAGTGCTTTTGTGTCTCTTCAAAATGTGTCCACATTCAATGAATCTTTCAGGAGTTGCCTCTTTTCAAGAGTCATTTCAATGTATTTTCATGCTCATTAGCTGTAATCCATGTTTTCAAAAAAGTTGCATCAAACATCCATTTGAAATTCATCCAATATTCCTTGAATTATCATCATTAACGACCTAGCGCGTAAGCGCGAGGTCTTCGGCTCTTAGGTGTGACCTTTGTTGTCTTTTAGCGCGTAAGTGTTNATTTGAAATTCATCCAATATTCCTTGAATTATCATCATTAACGACCTAGCGCGTAAGCGCGAGGTCTTCGGCGCTTAGGTGTGACCTTTGTTGTCCTTTAGCGCGTAAGCGTCAGTTCTGGGCACTTAGGCGCCATAGTTCATTTTCACACCCTATTCATTTTTGCTCCAAATTTGATCATTTTTCAATTCTTTCACCATATTTCATCCCTTTAATTATACCTTAAAGNTTGCTCCAAATTTGATCATTTTTCAATTCTTTCACCATATTTCATCCCTTTAATTATACCTTAAAGAAAAAAACACACAAATACCTTCAATTAAAAGGCAATATCCTCAAAAATAGGTGTAAAAATGTGTGCATAAATGCTATATATTTTAGGTGTATCAAAATCTTCCAAACTTAAAACGTTACTTGTCTACGAGTGACACTCTAATTTTTCAAAACCAAAATTAGCAGATTATGAAAATGAGTTTCTTTTGGATATTCTAAATTTTGTTCTAGAAATGCAGTATTCCAATTTAGAAAAGACTTCAGTAAATGAGATTGACATGAGATTTGTATATGCAAATATTTATGAAGTTGACACCACTCAACTACGCCAAAAACTCGATGCAGGTAGATTTATAATAAATATGCAATATAATCGCAACAAAAATACTTTTTATAACAATAATTTATCTTTTAAAACTCTTTTTAAACTGTTAAATTTCTTTTAATATCAACACAAGTATACTTATCATTCAAGTAATAAAGGGTTCTGATGGAGTCCTAGATATCGATCCCACAGGGAAGTTAGAAAATCCTAAAGTAAATTATGAAAATTATTTTATAAAAAAATAAAAAAATAAAAACAAAGTGTGAAGGTTGAAAATTGACTACTCAGATGAATGCTAATTAAAATGCACATGTAAGATTACAGAATTTAAACTAAACTAAATACTAAACTTTCAAAAGTAAAATTACGAAAATTAAACAAAGTTTTTGTTGTTGCGACGAAAAGTTCAAATTAAAGAAAGCATCATTCCCCTTTACAATGAGTATATAGTTTGTGACGAAATTGAAATAATTTAAAAATATATATAAAAACTATTTTTTTGCCAAATAGGAGCAATTTTATTCTTTACCCTCTTCTGAGTGCTATAAAGAACATTGACTAATCCAGAGTTTGGTCCCTAATTTCATGGTTAGGTGGGAGGATACCAGCGCCACTCTAGATCTCCCACTACTTCCTCCTCTGAGGGCTAACAATCTCTCATTAGTTTCCAATCTACTAAACTAAATTGGGGGTTTTAATCTGTCACCTTAAAATCTTCAATTCTGCATCAAACAAAGTATATTTCCCTATTTATTTGCACCCAATCCCATGGATGACATACCCTTCCATGAAATCAAATGTGATTCTCCCTATGTTGTAGAAATCATATCTTATTTAAGAACATATGTCTCTCAATATCAATAAGTTTTAATATTTCAACTAGCTAGATCGAAAAGTAAATGAAGATCGGAGTTCAAATCATCATAAATTAATATCATTTCAAACCGTGAAAAACAAAATCTATTCTTCACAGAACCATATCTTCAAAAGGNTGTTGTAGAAATCATATCTTATTTAAGAACATATGTCTCTCAATATCAATAAGTTTTAATATTTCAACTAGCCAGATCGAAAAGTAAATGAAGATCGGAGTTCAAATCATCATAAATTAATATCATTTCAAATCGTGAAAAACAAAATCTATTCTTCACAGAACCATATCTTCAAAAGAGGGAGAAGGATAAAGAAGACTACTCAGAATTCATGAGAAGGATACGATAAAACACGAATTTCATATATAAAAAAAGTTTACAAAACAAAAGAAATAAAAATACAACTTATCTCACAATCCTTCCCAAACAAATCCCTAAAAGTTCTCTCCAAGCCTTTCTCTCTTAACAATCACTCCCAATTCTCTCTTTGAAATGTAATGAAGAAGAAATATCTCACCTTCCCTCTCCTCTTACAACCCTAGAAGAAAATCTCCTCTTCTCTCTCTCTCTCTCTCTCTCTCTAACTCACGCCACTTTCTCTCACTCCCTCACGTCACACACCAAGGCCTCCTCAAGTCTTCTTCTTTTATTTTGGGCTGCCTCCTTTGGAAAAGAATTCAAAATTCCCTCTAAAATTTTCCCCAAAAGTTAACTCTTTCGAATTCAAAAGATGTGTCATTTGATCCAAGAGTCATATCCCTTCATAAAAGTACCTTCCAAAGTGTCTATATGCATTGAATTACTCCAAGAGGTGTGTAGAACAAGTTTCCCTTTAAAAATTTGCAAAAAATTTGTCTTTAATTGCCTCAATTTAAAAAATTCATCCCTAGCGCATCATGCGCAGATCTAGCGCATGTTTCGTTAGAATCTAAAATTGGCTCTTTTTTGCTTCAAATTTCGTCCTTGTTGTTNTTTGTCTTTAATTGCCTCAATTTAAAAAATTCATCCCTAGCGCATCATGCGCAGATCTAGCGCATGTTTCGTCAGAATCTAAAATTGGCTCTTTTTTGCTTCAAATTTCGTCCTTGTTGTCATTTTTGTTCTAAATGCCTAATAATGATATACATGCAACAAAAAAAATAAAAATACCCTTCTTTAAAGGGCAATATCACCAAAAAATAAGCATAAAATAGGTACTTCAAGCAGTGTATTATTTTGGTGTAACAAAATTCCTCAAAATTAAATGTTACTTGTCCTCAAGTGACACGTTTATTACATAAAAGCTTATGACTTAGAATAAAGATTAACTTATAACTTCTATCTTTATTTTAATAAATAGAATAAAAAAATTTAAGAAAAAGCCTTTAATAACTTATATTAAAACTCTAAGTCTAGGAATACTTAGCAATCAAATTTAAGATTTTTGAATATCGATTCATTTCAGGAAGAATTGCAATTTGTTATATTAAGGACACTTAGAACATTCATATGAAAAAGAACTTCATGAAAACATTACTAGGAATGCTACTAATACTCCAATATAAGTTTAGAAAATGTAATAAGGCCCCTTCCTTAAGTTGATTCAAGTGAAGCTAATTTTTAATTAGGCATCTCCTCAAACGTCTCCTCACTTATTTTTGTTTTCTTTTTTTTCTTTTTTTATTTATTTTTCTTTTCTTTTATTTTAGGATTTTTTCAATCCTTTCTTTTCTTTTCTTTTTCCAAGTGAGGATTACTATATCTGGATTGCCTTTAATGATTTTGAACTTCACTATCTTCTTCTTAAAGTTAAAACTGCATACCTTTCTTCACTTTATAAATTCATAGTCTCATTTCTTTTCTTCTTACATGAAACTCTAAAATTCTTAACACTTCAAAAATACAATATTCTTTACTTTAAATAGAAATACATAGTCTTATCCTATCATACCAAATATCTTTAACTTTAGAATTGACCTTAATTATTAAAAACTCTTTACCTAAATTTACCACAATACTTAATAAACAAAAATATAGTCATTTAAAGTTAAATTATAATATCCTAGGCCATGTTAAATTAATTTTTAAAAATATAGGTACTTAAGGACAAAAAAGATTAGTTTACTCTTCAAAATAAATTTTTCTGTCCCCTTGTTGACCTCACTTTTGGTTGAGGTTTAATTTTCCCTCTTTAGTAGCCTAGGGTTTAGCCATAGAGTTTTCCTGATGACTATTCCTATAAAACTAGAAATGAAAGCCTCACCATTAGAAGCTCTAAAATCTTCTTTACTCAAGTTGAAGTTCCATATATTATCAATTACCTCTAGCACTTAACAGGCGAGGCCACTATAGGGGAGCTCAATGAGAGTCCCTATAGGACTGCTTGGCCTTAGGGCTGACCCTAAATGTCGGTCTGGAGCTAGTTCACTCACTTACACTCACTATCACTTATATTCACTTGCAACCTTAAATCCAAAATTGTTGACTTTGATCCCTTGATCTTTTGGGAGACTCATGTTGATGGTCCCCTAGACCCACTAGCCCTAGGCTAGGGTTTAGCTAAGACCAGTACATAAAGGACCCAAATAGGGATTTCATTGGTCCATAGCTCATATAAGGTGGTTGGCACTCCAATTCTACCAAAATATCCAACTTGGCATTTTGCCCCCAAATTCACCCAAATTACCTAAACACCCCCAAACCCTAAATTTTGCNATCCAACTTGGCATTTTGCCCCCAAATTCACCCAAATTACCTAAACACCCCCAAACCCTAAATTTTGCAAAAATTCCCAATTTCACCCAAAATACCCATATTTTTTCAAAATTCATTTCAAAGCCTTTCAAAATACCCAAAATTGCCTAAAACCACCCAAAATTTCCAAATTTACCAAAATATCCTCAAATTTACCAAAATTACAAAAATGCCCTTGGTGGCCCAAACGTTCTCAAAAAAATATCCAAAATCACTTCAAATGTATCCAAAACCAATTTGGATCCTTCAATTGAACCCAATTTGAGCAAGTTGACCATTTAGACCAAAACCCCCAAATTGTCTTTAAAGGCCCAATTTCCTCAAATTCACCTCAAATGTCCATCAATTTGGCTCCAATCCTCAAAAGTTTCAATTCTAAACTCAAATTCATCTTTAATATGATCAATAAAACCAAATCCAAGCCTAATTAACCCATTCTTTGAGCTCAATTTTGATCCAAGTTAAACCCTCAATTTTGATCATATGACTTAACCTNTCTAAACTCAAATTCATCTTTAATATGATCAATAAAACCAAATCCAAGCCTAATTAACCCATTCTTTGAGCTTAGTTTTGATCCAAGTTAAACCCTCAATTTTGATCATATGACTTAACCCGTCCAAATTGAAAGCCTACTCAATTTTCTCCAATGAAAATCCTAAACTCTTCATAAAAATCCAACACATCAAATTTGACCTTTAATTGTCCTTGGCCAAGCCTCAATTTCACTCAATTTTAACCCAAGTCCAAAATCCCCAAATTTGCCCACAATTGGCTATGTCTCCAAATTCCACTAAATTGAATGCCCTAACCCAAAAATTGACTCCCAATTGATGTTNAATGAAAATCCTAAACTCTTCATAAAAATCCAACACATCAAATTTGACCTTTAATTGTCCTTGGCCAAGCCTTAATTTCACTCAATTTTAACCCAAGTCCAAAATCCCCAAATTTGCCCACAATTGGCTGTCTCCAAATTCCACTAAATTGAATGCCCTAACCCAAAAATTGACTCCCAATTGATGTCGAGAACTCTTCATGATATTCCTATAGACCATTTTCAAACATAAATTTTGGCTTAGCTCACCCTTAACCTAACCTATACCCAAATCTAACCTAAACATACCCAAATTGACCAATTGCCCAAAATCCTCCTAATTGAACCTCCAAACCAATTCAAAATCACTCCAAATTTTTTCTAAACTCCTCATGTAAATCATCTACAGAATATTGATCAATAAATTTAGCTTAATTTCATGGCTTTCCTCACCCAAACGAAACTTCTAGCCATTTTGACTCAAATTTAACCCTCTTCACTAAAATTGACTTACCCATGCCAAAGTCACCAAATTAATGTTACCACAACCACTTAGCACACTTTATGGACTAAGCTAAATCTACTTAAGCCACCCAAGTGAGATATAGACTAAGGGTCC
The DNA here is from genome assembly GCA_002079205.1 of Phalaenopsis hybrid cultivar. Classification (NCBI taxonomy): domain Eukaryota; kingdom Viridiplantae; phylum Streptophyta; class Magnoliopsida; order Asparagales; family Orchidaceae; genus Phalaenopsis; species Phalaenopsis hybrid cultivar. The sequence continues at coordinate 7,971 of JXCR01098199.1, read as the reverse complement.
CCTAATTTAAGGGATCTTATGCCATTTTTGGGCCTTAACCAAGAAATCTCCTCCATCATCACTTGCCATTGAGGACTAACCATAATTAAACCCCCCACTGGCTCACCTGACAACTTGACCACCTCCCCCGCCCTGGCTAGCTGGCCTAATGGCTGAAAAAATCCAAAATCANACTTGCCATTGAGGACTAACCATAATTAAACCCCCCACTGGCTCACCTGACAACTTGACCACCTCCCCCGCCGTGGCTAGCTGGCCTAATGGCTGAAAAAATCCAAAATCGAGGGCCACCACCCATAAATCAAACCCAATTTCAACCCTAGAGGCCAGGTCATCCTAATGGCTATTTAGAGCTCCTTAGTCCTCCAACTAAGCAACTCTTTGCACCCATCAATTGGCTCTGGTGGCCAGCCCAAGCTCTTCTATTTAATCATCCCATCCATGGCCAAAGAAAAGAGAGTTCCAAATCCTTGGGGAAACTCTGCCAAAATCTCACTAGAGATTCTCCTAGCATCCCGAAGTTCAATCCAACCCTCTTTCCCCTCTAATTCTAGCTGTGAAAGTCCAATTTTTGAGCTCAAACTTTTAGCTCAGATTAGGACATCTCTCCACAGTCCACCAAACTCAAATTAAGTATGCACACACCATCCCTAGGGCAAGAGGAGTTGATTCCCCATCAAACCCCTCTTTGAAACAACCTCTAAGATAGCTTTAAACTAGCACCTGAAATCCAACTTGATCAAAATCATACCTGGACAATTCACCAGGACTTGAGACTTCATCTGGAGGTTCTTTGGACTCAACCAAAGCTACCACAACTATATAATTGAGGCTTCCCCTCTCAGACAGAGGTATTGAACTCTAACCCTAACCCGAGCTTATTTTAACTCTCCATGTGTATTGACTTGATTTCATACTTGATTAACCATATAGATAGGTTCTTCTTGAGTAGATGAATGTTTAGAAACAAACCCCATATAATTTTGTTGAGTCTAGCTTGAGACCTTAAGATTTTAAGTTGAATGATTCACGGGTTAGGTCATTTGGGGACGATGACTAAGAGCCGTTTGATCGCGCGTTTATTCTACGGACGGATGAGAACAAGCCAGATGAGTGGATGGTGCAAAAAGGCGGGATGACGAGGTATCTACTTGGCTGGCGGTGTCAAATGGTGGACCGCCACGTGGAGACTTCGGAGCGGACGAGGTTGAGGTGGCGCCGCGTGGAAAAGTAGTAAATAGGAGGATTTTTTATTTATTTTAATGTTTGATCTTTGAAGATTCATAACTTTGTATAGAAAAATTATAAATATAAAATAAAAATACCCTCTTGCTCAGTTAACAGAGGAGAATAATATGGACTAAAAATAAAAATTATTTTCTTATTCCCTAATTTTTAATGAATTAAATACCCTATGGAGTATTTTCAATTCATTGTGATTAAACATTACTCACCATGACTTGAGATTTTCAGGGTTTATTCCTCATTAAAGAGACTGTGTCCTCTTATTTTTCTAAGGTCAGATGATATCTCTATGCTTCTAACCTTAAATTTCAAGCTAATGTGACCATTTTAGCTTATTTTAATTATATAATTAGAAGATCACTTGAAAAATTGTGGAAAAACTTTTAGTAGGTTTCTTATGTCAGAGAAGCTTAGAAAAAATATCGTGATGGCTTTAATAATTTTGTAAATGTCTATATTTACTTAAGTGTATATATCTTGCATTAATTTATGTAAATTATATACTTATCACAAATTGACAAAAAATAATCCCACATTGTTCATAAAAATCATGTTTATCTACTGTAAAAATTTGAAAATTATTTGATTAAGTTTGAGTATTAAAGTTGATTTTCTAAGAAACTTTATCTTTTTCATAAAAATAATTATATTAAATTAAATACACTTGGGAAATTTGTGAAAAGTGGTTTCTGAGTTCTTTGTGATCAGAGGCACTTGGGAAAAATAAAAATTATTCTTTAGAAAATACTTAATTTCTTAGCCTTATTTTGAATTTAAAAATAACTAAAAAAATCCAAAAAAAATATTAAAATATTTTAAAATGTGCCTACNAAAAATAAAAATTATTCTTTAGAAAATACTTAATTTCTTAGCCTTATTTTGAATTTAAAAATAACTAAAAAATCCAAAAAAAATATTAAAATATTTTAAAACGTGCCTAATTGCTCTCTAGTCACTTGGGACTTATTAAAATATTTTTCCTAATTTTTTTGAGTTAAAATAAATCTTAAAAGCTTAAAAGTGGATTTTCCTTATTTTCCCATTAAAATAATTATAATAAACAAATTTAAGAACATAAAAAAATAAAATTTGATTTTCTTAGTTTTTTGAACTTAGAGAAGTTTAATAAAAATAATTTTGGTAATTAAAATATTATTTTCCATTTAATTAAATCATTAAAATTGATCCAAAATTAAATAATAATAATAATAATTTAATTTAAAAAGATATGAAATTTTGCCTAAGTATTTCTCTGACCTAGGGAAATCTCTAGTAGTTTTCTCATAAATTAAAAAAAACTTTATTTTTGGAAAGTTAAATAAATCAGTTTTTGAAAATCTTATTTTCTAAATTTAAATATATAATTAAATTAAATTAAATTTTAAGAAGCCCACATATTTNGATATGAAATTTTGCCTAAGTATTTCTCTGACCTAGGGAAATCTCTAGTAGTTTTCTCATAAATTAAAAAAAACTTTATTTTTGGAAAGTTAAATAAATCAGTTTTTGAAAATCTTATTTTCTAAATTTAAATATATAATTAAATTAAATTAAATTTTAAGAAGCCCACATATTTTCCTCTAATATTGTAATGGCCTCATGGATATGACACTCTAAATGCTAAAGTCATTTGAGTTATGTTTAATGAGTTATGAGGTAAAGTACCTCAAGGGCAAAATAATCCTTTTAGATTTTGGTGCCTTAATCAAAATTTAGGATTAATCAAGGGTAACTGGGAAGATTTTAATCTTAATAAACATGTTTGAATGATTGAAATACTATGAGATTAAAAGGTAGAAACTCACTCACCACCTTTGTGCAACATAAAAAAAATCATAATTCTCCTAATCTTCACGACTTGGAAGTTAATTAAGATCAAATGATTCTTAAGTAATGGGCTTAAGATAAAAAAGATGATAACTTAATTTTCTTAAGCTCAATGTTAAGGATGATGTGATCATTCTATAAGGATGTATGTCACTTACATCAAAATTTTGATAATCACCATTCCACCTATTACAATTATTAAAGGCTTAGTAGTGACATAGGCTTGATGTCTACACTCAATTTTGATCAGATTTAGAAGATAACATGATTGGTGATTAATATCTTTAAACACTACAATCCTGACTTTTATTGTGGACACCACAATATTAAAATAACTTAAACTCACCTTAGGGGCACCTACTCACATAACTCTTAAATGAAACATCAATCGATTAACTAGGCATCCTATTCTCAGGATAATTAAATTGTCATATTTCACTTAGCAACAGGGTAGTGACACTTCAACCTCGGATGATTAATGGAACAATATGATAAGTCCAAAATGAACTTAGAATATTTCAAGAGATCTTCAAAGTGGTTCAGGGTCATGCCTCGAGCATTTTGAAATCTATTGGACATTCTAAAGAACAAATTGGACTTTCCATATTTTGTTATAAAATCATCTACTAGGATCTTTTGAGATTCAATAAAATCATAACTTGGGGTTTGGTAGTTAAACCTTCATATACTCTTGCAATTTAAATTCCTTACAAAATTATATACATGTCTTGCAAGCCCTGACCTTTCAGGTGGTGGAATGAGAAGAATCGAAAGGTATGCTTTTAAATTAATGCATTTACCTTTCTATACATCTTGTCTCGAGCTTGCATGTTAAACAATGATTTCACTCTGCATGAAAACCAAAACTGCTAGGATAGCCACAAAACTAAAACCAAAACCAAAACTAAAATCAATCAAGATAAAATTCACCGCCACGACATTCAAAATATAAGATAACTCAAAATTTAATCACAAACATCACAAAACAACAATTACAACTAAATTAAGGCATTTCTATTGGATGATCGAGAATCACTCGGAGGAGGTAACCTACGGTTGCTAACAAGATTTCCCACGATTTAAATGAAAGTACATAATTCATTAAGTTGAGTTTAGTAAATTCAGTTGAACTAAGTGAATCTGAAAGAAAAAAGTGGTACCGGAACAAGGGAACCGTAAGATCCTAACCGTTGTTGCTCTAATCAACTTTAACATGTCCCATAATATTTAAAGAACCATAACCATAGGAACATTTGATTCGACATCATAACTTGACACATTAAAAAACTTAAACTCGTCATGATGAGGAGCTTGAAGCTAGCTTGTGGGCAGCACAACCATCTTCATCAGCAAGAGGATCTTTAATATCATATCTTTCCTTAGAATTAAATAACCAAGCCATAAGACTTCGAGGTTGTTTGCTTATGCAACATAAATCCTCAACTCATTTTTAGGCTTTTGTATGATTCTGCTATACAATATAAGCCTTAACTCATCTTAGGAATCCGAGGTGTCATTCTTTATTACCTGAATCCTCATATCTTCCAGACTTTTTATGTGAGCGTTTCACATAAATGTAAGCCCTAATTAATAAAATTTGTAGGATAAAACACTTGAATAATTTCTTCTCAAAACTGAAGCTAAATAATAGGATAGACTGGGAAGTCACCGAGGTTCTCCTCCGGATCAATGACATCCCTTAGTTCTTCCTCTTTTGGATTCTACAACAAATGTTCTAAATTTGAGTCATTCCCCTTTCACATCTCTTTGTCTGATCTTGTTGAAAATGTCCCATCCTTTTGACTATTTGAAGATAATATTTCATGATTTTTAATGAGAGTTTCCTTGAATGACTCTAGTTATTTAAGATGTAATTAACTATAGGGGCTTACCCTTATAGGAAGCTTTTCCGAACCTAGCTTAATATAAACCCTATTTAATTCTTTGTATTAAATAGGGAAACTTGTTGGCTTACAAATAATATGGTTTCGTAGACCAAATGGATGTCATATATTTTTTAGTTTATTTTATGGAGCCTCACCCTCAAGTCTTGTGTTTATCTTTCAGGATAGATACAGGGTTTAAGGTATAGTGCTCTTTCATTTAAACTCTGAAAGTCATGGGATCAGTTTGATTTCATATTTTTCTAAACTTATATATATGTAAATTAAATGCATTTCCAAAGCGGGCGACGGGATTCTGATTCCGGCAGCCGACAGCTTCCAACATGCAACTCATTAACTTTTTAGTGCCGACAGCTTTTGGTGACTCTGTTGGGGAATAGCTTTTCTCTCCATTTAAATTTGGAAATATTATCCTCATACATAGGTAATGTGTCCATGTCCCTCTTGGACCAAATTAGCCTTCTTCCGTTGACATGGTTTACCCATTTCTATCTTGAGAAAGTACGGTCAACTCTTTTGGACTTCAGGAATGTCTGTTCAATAACCTTTGAACAGGAAAGTTCAGGAGGCCATTAAGGACTTTTTAATCTTTGTGTAGGGTTGGACCCCAATAGGTGTGTTAGTGGACTAGTTTTGCCTAGACATTATACATTGTAAAGTTGGTCCCGCACTGGGTCCTGAACTTCAATTTTTCCCTTTTGAGTTTGATTTGCTATTTTACAAATTAAATGAAATTATACCATGCTGCACGTGCTCTTTAATTTTACTTATATTAATTAAATCTTTCTACTTTTAAAGTACTTTTACTAAAATCTTAAAGTCTCCACAAATTAAATATAAACTTACCAGTCTACTGTTGACCTCACTTTTGATTGAGATTTAGTTTTTCCTCTTTAGTAGCCTAAAGTCTAGCCATAGGACTTTCCTATTGACTATTCTTAGAAAACTAGAAAAGGCACACTCACCACTAGAAATTCCAAACTCTTCTCTACTCAACTTGAAGTTCCACATGTTAGTCTCAACCTCTAAATACTTAGTAGGTGGGGTCACTATGGGGGAAACTCAAGATGAGTCACCCTTAGGACTGCTGGACCTTAGGGTTAACCCTGGGTGTTGGTCTGGAGCTAAGACACTCACTACATTTATCTGCACTCACAATCACTCACAACCCTAAACTCAAATTTTTGGCCTAGATCCCTTGATCTTTTTGGGATACTCATGTAGATGGTCCCCTAAACCTACCAGCCCTAGGGCTATGGTTTGGCTAAGACCACTATGTAATGGACCCAAAATGGGGTTTCCATTGGTCCTTGGCTTGCTGATGATGGTTGGTACCTCAACTCTGCCAAAATACTCATCTTGTCCTTTTACCCCTAAAACACCCCCAAATTACCAAAATACCTCTCTTGGGCCCAAAATCCAAAAAATTCCAAAAATTCCCAGAAAATCTCAATAAATCCAAAATATTCGTAATTTCATTTTNCTTGGCTTGCTGATGATGGTTGGTACCTCAACTCTGCCAAAATACTCATCTTGTCCTTTTACCCCTAAAACAACCCCAAATTATTAAAATACCTCTCTTGGGCCCAAAATCCAAAAAATTCCAAAAATTCCCAAAAAATCTCAATAAATCCAAAATATTTGTAATTTCATTTCGCTTAACTACCACATGACCCAATTTGGCTAATTTGACCTTCTTTAACAAAAATCCCCAAATTTGCCTTTAAAGACTCAAATTTCCCCAAATTCAACTCAAATGTTCATCAATTTGGTCTCAATTGACCCAATTCCAATCATAAACTCAAATTCACTTTTGATATGACTAAATGAAACCAAATAAAGCTCAAATTGGTCCATGATTTGAGCCCAATTTTGATTTGGGTCAAAACCCCAATTTTGACCATATTATTGGTCCATGATTTGAGCCCAATTTTGATTTGGGTCAAAACCCCAATTTTGACCATATGACCTGGTCCATGATTTGAGCCCAATTTTGATTTGGGTCAAAACCCCAATTTTGACCATATGACCTCGTCCATGATTTGAGCCCAATTTTGATTTGGGTCAAAACCCCAATTTTGACCATATGACCTAATCTCACCAAATCTAACCCATAGCCTAGTAAATTGGCCTCAATTAATATTGAAAAATCTTTATAACATTCCTATATACAAAATCAACCATTAATTGGCCTTGGTGAAGCCTCAAATCCATTTTATTTTGGCCTAAATCCAAAATTCCCAAATTTGGCTATGTCCCTTTAAATCTATTTTATTTTGGCCTAAATCCAAAATTCCCAAATTTAGCCCCAAATTGGCTAAGTCCCCAAATTTCCCCCAATTGATTGCCTTAACCTCCAAATTGGCATCCAATTCATGTTGAAAACTCTTCATGAGGCATCCATTTGATTTTTGCCTAAATCCAAAATTCCCAAATTTAGCCCCAAATTGGCTAAGTCCCTAAATTTCACCTGATTGACTTAACCTCCAAATTGGCATCCAATTCATGTTGAAAACTCTTCATGAGGTCCCTATCAACATTGCCTTAACCCCCAAATTGGCATCCAATTCATGTTGAAAACTCTTCATGAGGTCCCTATTGACCATTAAAAAGTCCCTAAATTTCACCCAATTGATTGCCTTAACCTACAAATTGGCATCCAATTCATGTTGAAAACTCTTCATGAGGTCCCTATTGACAATTTACAACAATAATTTTGGACTTAGCCCAAGGCTAACCCAAGCTAGACCCAAGCCTAGCTCAACATGACCAAATTGACTAAAAATCAAAATTCCCTCAAATTAACCCANCTAAATAATAGGATAGACTGGGAAGTCACCGAGGTTCTCCTCCGGATCAATGACATCCCTTAGTTCTTCCTCTTTTGGATTCTACAACAAATGTTCTAAATTTGAGTCATTCCCCTTTCACATCTCTTTGTCTGATCTTGTTGAAAATGTCCCATCCTTTTGACTATTTGAAGATAATATTTCAT
>JXCR01098189.1:0-12704 GCA_002079205.1 Phalaenopsis hybrid cultivar | reverse complement strand
CATTTGAACTCCTTGAAGGTAATTTTTCTTGATTTTTATCGAGAGTATTCTTAGGTAATTTCAGTTATCTAAAGATGATAATTTTTTCTTGATTTCTATCGAGAGTATTCTTAGGTAACTTCAGTTATCTAAGATGTATTAACTATAGGGGCTTGCCCTTATAGAAAGCTTTTCCCGAACCCAGCATAATATAAACCCTATATGATAATTTTTTCTTGATTTCTATCGAGAGTATTCTTAGGTAACTTCAGTTATCTAAGATGTATTAACTATAGGGGCTTGCCCTTATAGAAAGCTTTTCCCGAACCCAGCATAATATAAACCCTATATTATAGGGGCTTGCCCTTATAGGAAGCTTTTCCCGAACCCAGCATAATATAAACCCTATTTAAATTTTCCTTGATTTCTATCGAGAGTATTGTTAGGTAACTTCAGTTATCTAAGATGTAATTAACTGTAGGGGCTTGCCCTTATAGGAAGCTTTTCCCGAACCCAGCATAATACAAACCCTATTTAATTTTTTGCCCCTATAGGAAGCTTTTCCCGAACCCAGCATAATATAAACCCTATTTAATTCCTTATACTTTTATCGAGAGTATTCTTAGGTAACTTCAGTTATCTAAGATGTAATTAACTATAGGGGCTGGCCCTTATAGGAAGCTTTTCCCGAACCCAGCATAATATAAACCCTATTTAATTCCTTATATTGATTGAGAGTATTCTTAAGTAACTTCTGTTATTTAAGATGTAATTAACTATAGGGGCTTGCCTCTAGGAAGCTTTTCCCGAACCCAGCATAATATAAACCCTATTTAATTCCTTATATTAAATAAGAGAATTTGTCGGCCAATATATTAGTTTCGCAGACCAAATGGATGTCATGACTTTCTCTAGTTTATTTGATCGAGCCTCACCCTCAATTCTTGTGTTCATCCTTTAGGATAGATACAGGATTTGAGGTAAAGCGCTCTTTCATTTAAACTATGAAAATTATGGGGTCAGTTTGACTTCATCTTTTTTAAAACTAAATTTTTTTTTTTAAAAAAAAAACGTCCTTCCGAAGCGGGCAACGGGATTTCAATTCCGATGACCGACAGCTTCTTACGGGCAAACCCCACACCAAAAATAGTGCCGACAGGGATTTTCCACCAGGCAGCGAGAGAGTAGCATGGACCTGCTTCCTTCTCTATATCTGTTGGATACCTCAGAGATCTACTAAACTTAATATGTTTTGCTTGAAAAAATCATCCTTAATTAAACTCCTAATGACCCAACAAGATACGACATGGGGTTAGGAAAACTTCCAAAACCTTACTTTTTTTGCCTCTACATGAACTGCCCTCACATGCATTTTAAGTTTCAGGTGATGGAACGAGAAGACTCGTCGGGCACGCCTTTATAGTTTTTAGCATTGTCTTTCTTGTACTTTTATGCTATACTTTTATGCTTACAAAAATTTGCATGCTAAACAACGATGTCACCCTGCATGAAAACTAAAACTACAGGATAGCCACAAAACTAAAATTAAAACTAAAACTAAAATCAACCAAGTAAAATTCACCGCCACAACTTTCAAAATATACAACAACTCAAAGTTTAATCACAAACATCACACAAAACTACAATTGAAACTAAATTAAGATGTCTCTATCAAATGATCGGGAATTCCTTGGAGGAGGTAACCTACGGCTGCTAACGAGGCTTCCCACGGTCTAAATGATATTATGGAACTCTTTAAGTTGAGTTTAGTAAATTCATTTGGACTAAGTGAATCCAATAAAAAATAGTGGTGTCTGAACTAGGGAACCATAGGATCATAATCGGTCTCGCTTTAATCAACTTTAACATGCCCCCATAAAATTTAAAGAACTATAATAATAAGGCCACCTGATTTGACATCATAACTTGACACACTAGAAAACTCAAACTCGTCACAAAAAGGAGCTTGGAGCTAGCATGGTGGGCAGCATGACCATCTTCAATAGCAAAACCTGTCTTCCCTAGCTAAACCAATCTTCCTTCCTAGGATATAAGCAACAAAGCCATAGGACTTAGAGGTTGCTTGCTTATGCAACGTAAATTCTCATCTTATCTTTAGGCCTTTGCACAACCCTGTTATACAATATAAGCCCTAACTCGTCTTAGAATTCTAAGGTCGTAGTTCATCATGACCTAAACCCTCACATCTTTCAGGCTATTTATGTGATAGTTTCACACGAATGTAATCCCTAAATAATAAAATTGGTACGATAAAACACCTAAATATTTCTCCTCAGAAATGAAGCCAAACATTAGGATAGCTTGGGAAGTCACTGGGGTTCTCCTCTAGATCCATGACATCCCCTAGTTCTTCCTCCTTTGGACTCTGTAATAAAATGTTCCAAATTTGAACCAATCCCCTTTCACACCTCTACATTCGATCTCATTAAAAATTTCTATCCTTTGAAACTCTTTGAAGATAATATTTCCTGGTATTTATCGAGAGCCCTCAGGTGAATTTGGTCATTTAAGATGTAATTAACTATAGGGGCTTCCCTTATAGGACGCATGTCCGAACCCAGCTTAATATAAACTCTATTTAATTCTTTATATTAAATAGGGGAACTTGTCAGTAAATACAAAGATTTTGTAGACCAAACGGATGTCATATATTCTTTAGTTTATTTAATCGAACCTCATCCTCAAGTCTTGTGTTTATCCTTCGAGATAGCTACAGGATTTGAGGTACAACGCTCTTTCATTTAAACTATGAAAAATATGGGGTCAGTTTGATTTCATATTTTTCTAAAATAAAATATATATGTAAGTTAAAATGTCCTTCCAAAGCAGGTGACGGGATTTTGATTCCAGTGACCGACAGCTTCTTACGGGCAATTCCTCCAACCAAAAATAGCGCCGACAATGATTTAAGAGTGTTCTCTTCATCCTCCAATGAGAAATCTAATTTCCTTTGACAAAATGGAACTTAACTTTAATGTGACATTCAATTTTGGAAATGAAAATTAGATTACTAAGTGAATTTTCATTTTGGGCTCCAAATTAGATTTCTCATTAGAGGAAACTATGAACGCTCTTACGTCATATGATGTATTTTCTTCTCAGAATATGTTTTGTAGTGTGTAATTAACTTACTAATTATTGTGGAGATGAGAATGCTTAGGTTTATGACTGGCTTTAGTGTTGGAAATAATGTAATTTAGTTTATGAAGATAGGGGATTTGAACCCCTGTCACTCCACTGAAGCAAAAAATCTTTCACCAACATTGTTATGCATCTAAAACAAGAAGTTTATGTGTTAAATATTTATATACATAAGAAGTTATTTTGATCCTAATGCGATTTCAATCTGAGTAAAGGACAGATTGAAATTAAACCAAAATAAATTCATCCATCTAATTAGGCTCATAGAACAGCTTGAATGGTTCAATTTGAGCTAAAATTTAATCATATTTTTTTAGCGATTTACGTTCTTCAAGCAAATTTCATAGATCTAGTGCAAGCAAGCATACCTCCCTCACTTGTTTTTGAAATAAGAGTAGGAAGGATGGCACAAGCAAGCTTACTTTCCTGATGGGTTTCAGGTAGGAGCAGAGTGGAAGGATAAGAAAGATGGTGCTCTTTATAAGCTACAATGTGCAACTGTATAGCGATGAAAAAAAATTTTGGTTGAAATCGTGAGATGATGAACAAGCTAAGTAGCAGAATGGTGCAAACAATCATAACTTACTCAATGGTTTCTATAGGGGTGGAATGGAAGAATGAGGGTTTTGGTAGTGTCTATCAGCCTTGATCCCATCGTTGAGGGTTTTGGGCTCTCTGTAAGTGACGATGGCCATAAGTCATGATTGAGATAGACTAAATGAGTTAGTGATTGTTGGCATTAATTTTTGATGTCACAAGTGTAGGGTGTCCACCTGCATGTCTCGGGATGTTCAGAATATCGTCTATAACATCCGGTAGTTTAGACAACCAGGACCTTCTAGTGCTTGTTCGAGAGAAAGTAAGGTTTGGTGGCAGTTCTGCCATGCCCAAAAAATTTCTTTTTGAAAGGCCCATCAAGGATGTTAGACATATTTGGTACCTAATTTAATGATTAGAAGTCACCACATGTCAATCTGGGACCTCCCACAGTCTTAAGAAATCACGAAGTTCACCTACGCGTGTTACAGGAAAAATAGAGCTCATGACACTCTACCTGTACCGTAGCTCAGGATGGTAGTTAGCATTGATTTCCTTGGTGAATTTCTAACCTAAATGCTTTATTTTCATGTTATGGGACCACATTTCACTCACATGGAGTCTCCCATAGCTTTCAGATCAAAAAGAGGCTATGTCGGGCTCTCCTAGTGAAAATTGGGGTTTCAAGCTAGACTACTATCTCAGGGCTATCCACAAAGGCCCACGCACCCAAAATACCTTTTTGGATCACCTGGAATGAGCCTTCTGAGGTCTAAGGCTCCATTTTGGCACTAAGATATTTTTTCGGGCGTCTAGTCACCCAAAACAGGCCATTTTTTGACATTTTTTCTGAGAGCCTGGCGCCCAAAAACCCAAAACTGGCACCTATGAGCCTAAACTGGCCCCCAGTCATCAAAATCTAGAGAATAGGGCTCCTAGGTCCCACTTTCAGGTGCTTAGGTGATGCTCACGCATTGGTTCACAATAAATTCTGTTTTGACACTTTTCTGGTGCCATTTTAGATGTTGTTTTACTTGGGAACGTGAGGTGGGATGGCTAAAGACTCTTTTGACCACATATAAAAGGATCCAATGTCACTTTTAGGGGGCATTTGGTCTTCTTACTTGAGGAGAGCGGTCTGACCTATCCTCTCCCCCTCATTTTTAATGAGGCCAGATTTTTGCCCAAGGAGGGGGTTGTCGCCACTCCTCTCCACCACATCCTTCTTCTTCTCTGGCGAGGATGTGTGGTTTGAAGTAAAGCTTTTAAGGAAAAAATTTAAAGATTTTAGAGGTGTTTTGGAGGAGTTTTCATGGAGAGAAAGTAAGGAGGGGTTCTCTTCTCCTCCTTTATCATCTTCTTCTTCCTCCACCTTCTTCTTCCTTCTCCTCTTCAGATCTTCCATTGGATCTCTTAGCACGGGGAGGTTTACTTGAAGAGGAGCATGAAGAGAGTTTCATCCTTATGTGAGGAAAATTTTGCCAGAGGTTTGCTTGAAGTTCACCGAAAGTTTGCCGGAGCACTGCTGAAGTTTTCCTAAAATGTGGGCTCTCCTTCAGCGTAAAGAGAGCACATCCGCAATTATCACGGTGGTAAGATTTCTTTATCCCTTAGGTTGTCGTAGGTTTAGTCCAGTCTAGGGTCTTGGGCTTCATCACCCATGTGGGGTGGAGGTTTTAGAAGACATGTATAAACCAACTGAGCTACCTATGTAATAGAATGTTGATTTATCTAGAGTAGGCCCTAAGTTAAGAATCACATGCATTGGCCACTCTTATTCAAAGTCGAGTGATCCCCCATGTTGTGAACCTTAGGTCTTGATCTCCTCAAGAACTAAACTCAATTTATCACTGCTTTGGCAATCCTAATCTCCCTTAGAGGGATTAGTTGAGTTCAATCTTAGAGGATGTGAAAAGCTTTGTAGCTAATTTGTTCTATATGATCGTGGGCATTTATAGAATGGAAAAATTTATGAATCCAATTGTGTCAAACCTAAGATTTTTACATGAGGCCGCTAGGAAGAGTATAACGTGTCATCAACTATATCAGATGCATATGCATGGTCGTTCATGGCATCTTTGGTGTGTTGATCATATTGCATGTGATATGCATGGTTATTTGAGCACTTTGGGTTGATCAACCACCCTAGACCAATCCCTGACTCTCTTGGGTTAGATCGGACATCCATGGCTGGTCACCCATCCCTTTGGGTTGGATGGATTACCCTAGAATGATCCACTCGCTCCTTCGGTACGGCCAACCACCATGGCCTAGTCAACTAACAACCTGCACCATTGCAAGTTATGTGTGGACATATGCATGTTTGCTTGAATGTTCACCTACTTGTGTTGCATATCCCTTTAGGTCATTGTCACCACAACACAACCTCTTCAAGCCACTGCCTTTACGATATGGCCATCTCCGAGTCTATACTTCTACAACACACCCATGTATTGGGCCCCTGCCTCCATGGCAAGCCCATTCTTAGGTTACTGCCTCTATGATGCACCCATCCTACAAGCCCCTGCCTCCTTAGCACACCCACCCTTTTGTGTCATTGCCTCTATTGCATGCACACCCTTTTGGGCCATTGCCTCTACTGAGCACTCATTTTGTTTAGGCTATTGTTGTCATGGCACGCCCACCTTTCGGGTCACTACCTCTATGACACACCCATTTGTCATGCCCCTGTCACCACGACACACCCATCTTACAGAGTCACTGCCTCCATGACAGACTCACCCTCACCACCTTGGGGCACTTTCGGTTTATTACATGTAGCATCCTTGCATTCATTTATGCGATGTGTGTTCGCCCATTTGGGTGCCAATTGTGGTTGTTTCATACTTCAGTGAACAATCATAGTGAATGCCTTTTGCATGTTTGTGTGCTTTCCCATTTGCCTTGATGGATATCTTACTCGTTATGAGAGTGACCCCGTGTCGCTCACGATACCTTAACGAGCATTGCTTGCCTGGTTGATCCCGATTAGCTATGCAAGTTAAGTAATCAAGATTGACACGAGTATGACGATGTTAATGATCTAAGGGCTACAAATCATGTCACGCTTGCATATTACGGGTTGGCATTTAATGGCCCTTATTCCAAAATATAAAATTTTAATTTTTACTAGTACATTCACCATACTATAAAAACTATGCATGTAGAAAAATAGGTCATATGTGAGGCCAACAATTTTTAAAAAATCCATATTGGGTGACATCGTTTATATCCCTTGGATCTTTAGGACGAAGTCAGCATGGTGACCCTATCAATGTCATACAGTCGTCAGAGAATTACCAAGTGCACTTAGGAACTAGGTTAGGACACTTTTTCTTAGAAGGTGTGCTAGGCTAGGATTTAAAGTTCTAAGTGACTTTTTGATGTGTGACTATTATTCTTGTCTGGATTGATTGCTCTAGTCAGCTATCCTTCTTTTTCATTATGCTTTTGGTATACGTATGGTAGTGTGTTAGGGCACTTTTTCGCAGAGAGTCAACTCTCTATGTACACAAGCAGGTACCACTATGGGGAGAGCAAGTAATGATTTCTAATAATTTTCTTGCAGGTGCTACATAGCTCCCCCACTTATAAGGCATGCCTCTTTATATGTTATATGCATGCGAGCCTTACCACAAACCTTATTTTCATTAAGAAATGATTCTTTTCTTTTTTTCTTATATACTTTTAGAGTCTAGGTGAGTTTTATAGTAGAAATAAAATATAGACACGAGTTCTGAGATGTTTGGCCTGGAAAACTCGTGGAGGGGACCAAGAGCTAATACTCATAACTTGTATCTTAATTCTATAGTTTTGTATTGATGTATTGAATTAGGACTAGGCATGAATATGCAAAGTTCCACCGCCGTTTCCTTTTCTGGGATAGTTTACTAACTCAGTGACACCGTCCTTTCTTATTATTTTGATTTTGCTTATTTTTCTACCTCATTTCATGCTTGTTTGCCTATATGTGTCCATATTTTCCTAATTTCTTTTTGTGATATCGGATTTCATGTTGCAATATAAGCTCTTTAGGATTTAAAATTCTAAAGTAATCCTAATAAAATATTCAAGATAAATGAATTTTTAGGATTAAAATATTCAAGAGTTTTTAAAAGAATTGCACTTTTATTTACCGCATGGCCTTTGGGTTGGATTTTAAATGGTTTGCATAGCATGAATATTACCCAAGCCATATAATAGGTCCTCCACAATATTTAATGACCTCTCTAGATAATTAGTTTCATATTTACATGTCTCAAAGAGAAGTCCTTGTTCTTCTCCAAACTGATTGGCCCAACATTCCTTTTACTTAGGTGGTTTTTTAGAGCGCATAGGGTGTTAGAATGCTCCTCGACCCAGACGGGGTGTAATTCTTTTTGTTTGAAGCTTTTTCAATCCTGTAGCTGAACCTCTCCTTCTCTTCTTTCTTGAGGCATCCTCATAACTTCAGCAGGTATAAGTCCCACCTCTTGGATTTCTAGGCGATAGTCATAAGATAGAGTTTCCTTCCTTTGACCTTATGTCTACCAAGGTTCCCATGGACAATGCAACTCACGGATTGCTGACCAGGATCTTAGGATGTGTTGGGTCGACTACCTTCGCGATCGAGTAGACTTAGAGTCCTAGTAGCTTTGTATGTTGGGTACGTGGTCCATCGATCCAGTTACATCTACCTTTTTAGGATCCCTCTACCTCCCTATTATAGAGCCCCTTTAAGCCTTATTTCTCCTTGAATTCATCAATATCATTTTGAAGGTCAAATGCCGATGAGGTGTCACACACATGGGATACAATGATTTCTCCTCTGCCTTTATGGCCCGAACGTTCTTTGATGTATTGGGATATCTTCATCAAGATGATTATGATTATTCTGATAAGTCGTTGCCCATTCAAGATGTGAGAGACTCACTCTCTGTATGATGACTTAGCATAAACTTTGAAGCACCGAGACTTTTCCCACATTGCAACATCAAATAACCTGTGCAACAACGCGCAATAACCCAGATAAGGAGTTGACATGCATAAAAATTATCTACTTTTTTATATACATTTTATGAATATTTTTTATGAAATTATACTTTAATGAATGGTATTTTGCATGTTTTTCATTGCAGATACAAAAACATGAAGTTCTAGAGAAAATGGAGCAAAAATGGTGTAATTTGGAGTCAAATTAAATGAAACAAAATGAAAGTAAAATGGTGCCTAGGTGTAATGAAACGTTTCGGGTGATTTTTTCTCGATTTTGGGAGTTAAAAGTCATTTTTTTCACTTGAGAAGGCATATTTTAGTATTTAAAACTCTTGGAACTTCCAAGAACATCCTAAGGTCATAAATAGGAGCAGGAATGTAGATTTTTACATTTTTTAATGAGATTGGTGAGGGATTTTGAGAGCTGTTTCAAAGGAATTGTAGGAACCTTGTGTGGATCAGCAAGAGACTTTGTTGGAGGAAGTTTCATCATTCTTTTAGAGGAAAAAGTTAAGTATTATATTTTTCATTATCTTATAATTGTTAGGGAGATAAGTTTTAATGAAAATTGGTGTTTCTAGAGTGAGAGGCTAGATCTTTTGTCAATTTGGTCTAGTGTTAGAACCTGTATCTCTGGTAGATCTTATAGTGAGGGCACAGTAGGTAACCTAGAAGTGAGAGGCTAGAACCTACTCAACACTACCATGCAATCAGAAACTTACTTTAGATTAACTAATGTTTTGTATGCTCTCTGGAGAGGGTAATGAATATGTATGCTCCTAATTGTCACATAACAAATTAAATTCTAAGCATTTTATTCCTACACTTTATGTAGGACGTCACCTAAGAAAGGTTGTTTTTAACTTCTAAAAATTCTCCAAACTAATTTCACTAGTTAGATTTATCTTTAGATTTAGGTTTGTATTTATGAGTAGTTATTAGAAAAATACACTTAATCGTCAATCTAACCTATGACCTAACAACATTAAACTAGAATTATCCTAAGGGATTCTTACGTCGCTTCTCTGTGAGATCGACACTCTAGTCTTAAGAGAAAACCCTATGCTACTTGTAACGATATGTGCACTTGCTTAGTACCCCTAATGTGTGAACTATAAATTAAGTTCTAAAATTCTACAACATATTTTTTTGCACATTAACCGTCATAATTAAATTGGATCACGTTTTTGGTGTCACCGTAGAAGATTAAAATTGAAGTAATTATGCAACTTTTTGCTTGCACATTCTAGGGGGGCATCAAGTTTTTGGCGTCGTTGTTAGGAAAGCAACGGTAAGAACCTTAGGAGATTTTTAGTTGAACCTTAAAGACTTATATTTGGAAATTATAGTATTATTATATAGTATTTTTAGTTATTAGAAGTTTATTTATAATAAAATTCAAAATGCTAAAAATATTTTTGAGTGCTTGAAGTACTGTAAATTTATCCTGTAAGTTAAGTCTTTAGATTTGAATGTGTAGTTCAGGAGCTATTGACCTTGAACTGTACGACTCAAATCCAGGGAGAACTATTAGGAGGATTAAAAATTCCCCAAGGAGAAAAATGGTGAGCAATTGAAATATGTTAACATTGGGATTCGCCGGGCTAACAATGTTAAACCAAGCGCTTCGTGGGAGGAAAATCATGGTTATCTATGTTAGTGTGTTTGTGAGTGTATTGTGTTTGGTTTAGTGTGGATTGATTGTTTTGATTGATGTTGGTATATGTTTGGGTTGTTAGTGAATCGATTTAATCTTTGTGTATCATTATGGATTGATTAGTTTGATCAATATTTATGGATGTTTGGATTGTTAGTAGATTAATTTGATTTTTGTGTGTCATGAGAGAGGTGATTCCTTAACTTCTTATTATGACTAGAATCATTTATGTTCTTTTGTAGTAGTTGGATGAATGAGTCCACTATGACTTGGGTCTCAACTAGATTTGAGTTTTACCAGAGACATCTTGAGTTTGGATAGTGACAATTCCATCTCAATTTTCTTACTTCCTTTCTTTGACACTATTTTCATTTGGTAGAAGTCATGAACCTACTTGATGTGCAACATATGGATGATCTTACACTACACTTATATTGTTAGAGGTGCATACTTAAAGGGATAAGGTGATGCTTGATATTGGTGCATGCAAGCTAATAAATCAGGAATAATAGTGTGCATGAGATTGGAATCTATAAAATCATTTATAAGTACCTAATTTATCAGTGTAGTGTTTTTGGTATAAATTGGAAGTAAGTTAGTGAGATGTGATGAGTTAAAATAAGAATTGACCCCATTTATCAAGTATGTTGGTGTTTTGTGTTACAACAATATAGAGAACTTGGAGAAAACTTAAATATATATTCTTATATTGATAACTGTCATGCTTGTTAGACTTTTCTTTAGTTCAATTTTATTTTGGCATGTTTATTTTAGATTTACTTTATGTTGCAAATTGTTCTGTCCTGATGAATACTTGTCAATGTTTCTAATGGACATTTGTAGTAGATAAAATTTTTTAGCTATTATTATTCCAGCTTACATTTTTTGTATTGAATGCTATACATGTTGAAAACATGTTTGGGGGCAGGAAATAAAATAAGTTTCAAAGTTAGTATACTTCCTTTTAGTTTAATATTATTGCAAGCTTGTTTTAGGCTAGATATACTTTCTCCTGTAGTCATTCTATCATGATTATGCATGTTTTCAAATTTAATAGGATGTTGCAGTAGTTGGTAGATTCAACTTTTACTTTTCTTCCAGCTAAATTTTATGTAACTGATTGAAAAATATTTAAAAATTCAAATTTTGGGGGAGGAAGAAAAATAAATTTCAAAGTTAAACTTTAAATGTTTTGTGGTATGTGGTGTTATCTTTAGGTTACCAAAACTTTGATTTTAGGAATGTTAGAAAAAACTTAGTTGGGATCCTATGTGATTAAACAATTCGAAAGTTAAGGTATTTTGCAGGAAATATTAGGAAAATGATTTTACTGTTTATGGTAGAAAGGACTCGAATATTTCAAAACTAAGATTTTTAGAATTATACTTTACGAGAATTGAGCTTTTATTTAAAAATTTTTCAAACTAGTACTTACATTTTTAAAAAGTGAGGGAAAGTTTTTAGTTTTGAACTTTAGAAAGAGGTTAGTGAAATTCAAAATCATTAAATCCCTGTTCAAATATAGTAAAAATAAAAGATTAAAAATGATTAATCCTAAAAAAAGAGAGAAAAACAATCCTCACATAAAAAAAAAGAAAATAAAGGATTATAAATGATCATAAAAAAGAGAGAAAAATAAAAAAGATAAAGTAAAAAGAAATGAAAAGTGAGGAGAAGCTTTAGAAGAAACCTAAAAAAAATATGTTTCACTTGAATCTTTTTTAATGAAAAAACTTAGAAACAATCTTAAGCTTATTCATATTTCAAACAAAGTATTGTTAAAATTGGTCTAAGTCCTTAAATTATATTTTTAAACTTTCTAAGAATCTTAGTTTGACAAGTTTAAGTAACTTTTGAAGTAAATAGAAAATCAAGATTCCTAAGTTGAATATTAGATTTTCTTACACCCCAATACTAGGTTGATTTGCTAGAATTTCACCTAAGTTACACTATAACATTTCTGAAAAAAAATTATTGGAAACTCTTCTAAGACCCACCACCTCAAATCAACAATTTTGGTTTTTAAAGTTATAGTATTACATGAGGACAAGTAACAATTAAGTTTGGGGGTATTGAAATCCCTAAAAGTTACCTACTTTTTTATATACATTTTAGGCCTATTTTTATGATATTGTGCTTTCATGAAAGGTATTTTGCATGTTTTGGTTATCGGAATGAATGATAGAGGTTTGAAAAAAATGAAGAAAAAATGGTGCAATTTGGAGTCAAATCGAGCAAGAAAGAAAAATTAGGTATGATGCATTTTTTTGGAGCAAAATTAGAGCAAAAATGAAAATAAATGAAAAAAAAATGGCACTTTGGGGCCCGAATTAGGTGCCAGAAACCGTTCCAGATGGTTTTTGCTTGATTTTGGGAGTTAAATATCAATTTTTGT
>JXCR01098163.1:9671-19724 GCA_002079205.1 Phalaenopsis hybrid cultivar | reverse complement strand
TATATATATATATATATATGTATGTATGTATATATATATAATGAATAAAAATTGAATTTTGTCAAAATGAAGAAGTAAAATCTTTCAAAGATATGTCTGCTGTTCTTCCTCCCAGCCATAAATCTGTCACGTGACATTAACGAATTGTAATCCCACCAAACTTTGGTTTTCACTTTCCAATGCCATTCATTTCTATTAGAAAATTTTCATGCAGAGCCAAAATCACTAAGTGTTAAGAAAATACAATTTACAATCAAACCCAGTCCGTTCAATCTGGTTCGATATGAGTTTAACCTGTTCAATACGAAAAAATATTACATCAGTATTACGCCCGTAAAAATTACATCAGAATTACGCACATAAAAATAACATGCGTAGCCAATCAAATCACGCCACAATATCTCGCGCGGCAGAGCAAAAAAAAACGGCACAGTAACATGAAGAATATTCCCCCCTGTATTATTGTGCGTTATTCATATGTTATTACGTGTTATTCATGTGCTATTGATGTGTTATTGTGTTATTATAACACCAAGAATATTCTCAGGACACAATAACACATGAATAACACGGGAAATATTCCCGACAGAGAAAAAACAGCGCAGTAACACGAGGGAATATTCTCTCCCGTGTTATTTATGTGTTATTCATGTGTTATTCATACATTATTGTGTTATTATAACACCAAGAATATTCTCATGACACAATAACACATGAATAACACACAATAACACATGAATAACATTGGGAGGAATATTCTCAGTGTTACTGCACCGTTTTTTTTGCTATGCCGCGCGAGATATTGTGGCGTGATTTGATTGGCTACGCACGTTACTCTACATGCATAGTACTGATGTAATATTTAGTTGTTGAATACAAGGGGGATTATTAAACTAGCCCGAACAGGTCCTCTGTCTGGTTCCCGGCTCGCTTTTCTCAAACATTTCATATGTGTGTGTGTGTGTATATAAAATCAAAACAAGATATATATATAATCGAAGTGATGAATACTTAAAAAAATAAAAGAAAAGCGATTAAAATTTAATTAAAAAATCAAAACAGGATAAAATCACCAGGAGAATAAAAAAAATAAAAAGATTTACAAGTTCTTACTTTTTCTTAGATTTGATTTTACTAATAATTAATAAGATCTTTAATTAAAAATAAAATATTTATCAATATATTATAATTTTTAAATATAAATTTTTTTATATATAATTGATTTGATTTGATCTATTTTATCTGAATTTAATAAAAATTATTATTATTATCAAATAAAATATCTCCCATCAACTCAGCAAGCGTGTCATATTCTAGCGTTCATAGACGCATAAAATAGAAAGAAAAAAAAAAGTTCAGGGCTTTACTTAAAAATTGGATATTTCCATAAAATACCGCCTAATTCTCATGTATTTACATATTTAAATATTGAGTGTGTGTGTTGAATCCTCGTGCAACGCTGATGATGATAATCCATTACTCTACGACATTTGCTTCAGCGATCTTGGCGAGCGGCTCTGCTTCTACCTATTTGGTGCAGTAGTCGACATCTAAAATGATGAATTTTCATTGCCCAACAACTATTGGAAATGGTCCCATAATATCTACGCTCCATTGGGCGAAAGACCAAGAACTCAAATATGATGCGAGTTCTATCGGTGACGCATGCATAAGATTGGAATGTAGTTGACAACTCTTACATTTTTGTACAAACTCTAACACGTCTTACTTAATTGTGGGCCAATAGAAACCTTGCCTCATTATTTTAAGAGCAAGTGTCATGCCATTAAGATGCTCCCCACATATTCCAGAATGAACTTCTCATAGAGCGTAATTAGCTTCAGACGGAGGAAGACACTTGAGATATGGACCTACAAATGTCTTTTTATACAGTTCATCTCCTATAAGGATGAAGTTGACAGTCATGCGTCGGATGTGAATTGATGTAGTAGCATCATCTGACCGTATTCCGTCTCGAAGATGGCTCCCCTAGGTCATCTATAGACAATATCACCCATGTGCCATGGATGCTAGGAAAATATATCTCCTCAATACACATTCTTTTGTAGAGAACTCCAGTTGTTGAAGTTGCGAGCTTGGACAGAGGATCAGCTCGGGTGTTATGCTCCCGAAGCATGTGAATAAGCTGACATGTTTTAATTTGGGCGAGTAGTGTTTTCACCAGACTGAGATAATGCACCAATTGAGAGTTATGAGTGTCAAATTCTCCCTCTACTTGGGATGAGATGAGTTGAGAATCAATATAGATAATCATGTTTTGTACTTCACAGTCGATGACAAGTTTTAATCCGACAACAAATGCTTCATATTCGATAACATTATTGGTGGCTGGAAATTTCAAGTGTAGTCCATACTCCAAAATGTCTTTCTTTGGGGAGATAAGTAGTACTATAGTATTCTTGCATGAACACATGAGTTTCCGGATGCTCTACCTACGTATAGTGTCTACTGAGGTGACCATGGAAGAGAAGATATTCACTATACATTCTACCACAAAGTCAGCCAACACCCGTGAATTGATGTTTGGTCGTGATAAATAGTAGATGTCAATTCTCACAATTCTACTGACCATTTAACTAATCTTCCTGATGCTTCTGGTTTTTGTAGGATAGCCTTCAAAGGGAGTTGCGTGCAGACACCAATAGTGTGAGCCTGAAAATACAGACGAAGTCTCCTTGCTGAGAATACCAGGGCTAGCGCAGTCTTAACCGCCATCAAATAACAACATTCTGTATCAGAGAGAATATTGCTCATGTAATATACTGGTTTCTCAACTGAGTTTTCCACTCTGACAAGCACGAAGCATATTGCATGAGGTGAAATAACCAAATAGATATATAACAACTTTTCTTGAATGGGCTTTGAGAGGAAGGGCGGTGAAGCAAAATACGTCTTGAGTTGCTCAAAAGCAATTTGACAGTCATCTGTCCTTTGAAAACCAATGTTTTGATCACCTCTAAGTATTTTGAAGAATGGCAAGTACTTATCCTTAGAATGAGCTAAGAAACGGGATAGAACGGCTATACGACTATTCAAGCGTTGAACCTCCTTGATGTTCCTTAGGGGTATCATATCTCTTAATGCTTTGATTTTTTCTAGGTTTGCCTCAATTCCACGATGGGTAACCATGAATCTCAAAAAGTTCTCTGATGTGACTTTGAAAACACATTTAGCCAGGTTAAGTCGTAAATCGTATTTACGAAGGAGTTGGAAACACTCTTCCAGACGAGAAATGTGTTGGGATGCTTCCAAAATTTTTACTAACATGTCATCAACATAAACCTTCATTGTACGCTCAAAAATGCTTTTGAAGACCTTGTTCATGAGTCGTTGATAAGTTGCACCAACATTTTTTAACCCAAATGACATAACCTGATAACAGTATAAACTCTTATCTATTTGAAAGGAGGTGGCCTCCTTGTCCATTGGGTTCATCTTTATTTGATTGTAACATGAGAATGCATCCATAAAACTTAGCATCTGATGTCCAGATGTGACATCGACGAGTTGATCTATGCGCGAGAGGGGAAAACTATCCTTCATGCAAGCTTTGTTGAGGTCTGTATACTCGATACACATTCTCCATGAACAATTAGCTTTTTTCACCATGACGATATTGACTAGCCATGTAGGTTGATGTACTTCTCATATGAACTTTACTTCAAGAAGCTTGTTGACTTCTTGTTCAATAGCTTGTAAGCGATCTAGGGCAAAATTGCGCTTCTTTTGGACGACTGGTTTAAAGGTCAAGTCTATTTTTAAAAGAGTGCATGATTATTTCTTTCCAGACATGTTGGCTAGAGTCCATGCAAAAATGTCTTGGTTCCTTTTGAGAAGGTCTACATACTCCGACCTTTGCTCATCGGAGAGTAGGGAACTAAGCTGCACTGTTCTCGATGGATGTTCGTTAGAGAGTGGCATTTGAACCAAGTCTTCCACGAGAGAAGCCCGTTGAGATACATCTTCATCTCGAAGATCGAAGTTCTCAATGTTAATTGCCATTGACGGGCGTGGCTGAGCTTGTCTGAGGTAGCATGATTGTGTTGTATGTTGATCACATCGCACAAAGCCAATCACTGATGAGGTTGGAAACTTGATCATAAAGTGTGTTACAGAAGTCACGATGCCAAAGATTGATTGCAGTGGTCTCCCGAAAATGACAATATATGCCGATTCTGATTTGACACAATGAACTGGACTGAGTGGGTTATCTGTTGAGGAAAATCTCCCAATACAACAACGAGATTTATTATTCCCTCGACTCTCACTGGTGGATTATCAAAGTCATATAATGGTCCGGATGCAGGTTGAAGTCTTTCCCTTATCAATCCCAAACTGAGGAAAGTTGAATAGAACAAGACAACGATAAAACTCATATTGTCGATCAGGATCCTCTTTACGTTATAACAGAGCTAGTCAATTCCCACGCTAATGACAAGAGGATCTTGGTGGGGGACTTGAACTCCTTCCAAGTCAGAATCATTAAAAGTGATAAGCTCGATGTGCAATTTCTTCTGCATTGGCACACCAGGTACAGTGATGAGGACTTGATCATTCAGCAATGGGTCTCCAACAATTGTTTGAATTTTTCCTGGGTGTATGTTGCCCCCAGTAGGAGCATTATCGGTACCAACTAGTTTGTTTTGTACAAATCGACCAAGCTATCCATGTTTAATTAACCTTTCAATCTCTTTCTTGAGCCGCTTACACACTTCAATGGAGTGGGCATGACTTCGATGAAAATGACAGTATTGTTCTTGATTCCCTGAGTTAGGTTTTATGGGGTGAGGTCATTTAACAACTTTCTCATCTTTGATAGTCATTAAGACATTAGCACGTGATGTGTTAAGTGGTGTATACTCTTTCTTAGTTTGATACTCACTTCGCTGGCCTACAGGTTGAGGAAGGAGGTCGCGATTCTTCTATTGTTCGGACTTTCTCCGTTGCGAAGATTGATTATTATCTTCAGTGTTATTCTTGCGCTTTCCTCCAAATTTCTTGAACTGCTCTTTATGTGCGTTGATGACCTCATCCGCAGTGATTTGGGCCTTAACATAGTAGACAAGGTTGGCATAAGAACGAACTGTCTCCCATATAAGTGATGAGTTAGAAAGTCCTGGGAGGAGCCCCCCAAGGAAGACCCCTCTTAGTAACTCCGGATCCACCTCCGGAATCTGACGGGCTTCAGTAGAAAACCTCCAGAAGTAGTCCTTGAGCGACACTCCTTCATTTTGACGAATTCACGAGAGATGGGATGAATCCTTTATGATCCTTTGATTTGCGATGAATTGCTCTGCGAACAGTTTGAAAAGCTTGTTAAAGGTGTTAACAGTGCACTCTGGTAGAGAGTAGAACCAGGTTCTAGCTTGTCCTTTAAGAGTAGCCGGAAATATTTGACACAGAAACACATTAGAGACATGTTGAATGTGCATGATAGTTCGATAATGATCAATATGCTCGTAAGGGTTGGTTGTCCATTCATATGTATCAACGTTTGGAAGCTTAAAGCCTGTTGGAATGGGGTGTTGGAGGGCTGCATTCGCTAAGGGAGAAGATTCATGGATGTTACGGGGAGCGTAGAAGCGATTCTTTTTCTCTAAGGGGAACTCTTCCCGGATAAGGCGTCGTAGTTCGTTTCGAATGACATGATTTGGAATGGCAGGAAGATGTAGTTATGTTGGGTGAGCTGCACGAGATGGCTGGGTGGAACTTGTGGTATCTAGGAGTTCATCATCACGACCTGACAGAGGATGTGCTGCTTCTTAAGGAGGCAGGCCGGTAAGTGTTCCTTCGAGCGGTATGTTTCTCGTACGTCACAGAGTAAATGGTAAACGAATTTCATCCAATGGTGTAGGTAGTGGCTGTTGAGCCCCAGTTAGGAGCTGTAGGATCTCTAGTTGAAACTCCTCCATTCTATGCATTCGATCTTCTATTAAAGGACCCGAAACAACTTCGTTGGTGAGATAACGTCTTCCAGGGTGGGAATATGAAGAAGCATGCCGCCATTGACTTCGTGACTACTCCCTGGAATGATGGGTGTTGGAGAGGGATGCTCCATTGTTGCGAACATTGTGCTGGTGGCCATGTAGTAAACCCTGTAAATACTTTAGTTGTGGGATTGAAACTTTCCCGCAGATGGTGCCAAACTGATGCGTGCTGGAAAATTTGCAGCGGTAGAGTAATAAATTATCGTCTCAGCGTTGCACGATGATTCAACACACACTCAAATGAAAATGAATCAACCCGTGATGACACCAGAAGTTTTTACGTAGAAAACACGTAAAGGGAAAAAACCACGGGGTCTGACCCAGTTATAAAAATCCACTATACGTTGACGATTACAAAGACCCCTTGTCCCACATACGAGAAAGGGTTACTAGATTTTCCAAGGTACAACGTCGGCTAACGACGTCTAGTTGGCGGTAATCGACGGTAGTCAACGACAATCGATGACGGTCGATTGTGGTCGACGGAGGTCAGCGGAGGTCGACGATAGAAGATGGAGGTTAACGGAAGTCGACCATGATCAACAACAGTGAGCCGTGGTTGATGGAGGTCGACAGTGGTTGATGGAGGACGACGATCGGCTGTGGTAGAGGTCGTTCGACGGTGGTCGATGACGGTCGCTGGTGGTCGACGGAGGCAGACGGTGGTCGTTGACGGTCATTAGTGATCGACGTTGACAGAGATGATGTTGGACTTGAACTCCTTCTCAAAGCCTGAAGTTCTCTCTCAAGTCTCTCCCTTCCCCATGTGAGGGGTGAGACTCTATTTATAGTATTCTGATCAGACGATCTGGAGAGCTTCCCTTGATCAGATGATATTTGATGGACATTTGAGTGCCTTAACAATGTCAGAATTAAACAATCTTAGAGTCGTTGGATTTGTCTTGTTGAGACGCTCGATTCGACTATAAAGTCTCTAGATTCGACATTCGTTTGATCTTTCAAATACCTCTGAAAATCCTCCAAAAGTGGTTTAATGGTTTGATATGGGCTTGATCTGACTCAGATTGAACTAGTTTTTACATCATTAGGTCTGTCTTATTGAGCTGATCAGTTTGACTATAAGTTTGTTGAAATCGAAGCTTTGGATGACTCTTAATCGAAGTTTGAATATTTTTTATTCAAAAATTGTCTCGATCTCCACATCATGTCTCGAGATTCCTGCTAGATGATGAAAAATTTGGTGCCGCATCACATCTAAATTTCATTTTTTATATCTCTCTCTCTAAAAATTTTCATATCAAATAAAGAATATTTCCATTTTAATTCAAAAAAAAGCAAAACATCTTTTCATAAAATTGTTATTTTTGTAAAAATTTAAGTTTAAAAAATTGGGTATATGTATAATTATATATGTGTAAAACTTCCTGAATAATAATTAAATATTCCGTCGTCCCGTCCAAACAGCTACCGTTTTCACAGAGCCAGAGCTACCTCCAAACGCAACCAAACGAAAAAAAAACTCAAAAAATTTGGAAATCGGCAGCTGAATGACCATTTCCATCAAACGNACGCAACCAAACGAAAAAAAAAACTCAAAAAATTTGGAAATCGGCAGCTGAATGACCATTTCCATCAAACATTCCGTCAAAAAGATGGTTTTTTATGGCTCTGGATTAAACCCTAGACGGAAATTGAAATTCCGCCTCCTTTGCTTTCCTCCCCCTTCGACGACGAAATGGGAGGAATGTCGTCATGTTTCGCTAAGAAGAATCCCGGCATGGAATCAGCGACCAGCAAGGGGTGGGTGAATTTGCAGAGCGGGATTAAGGTGGATGAATCGCTGATTCAGGAGGCGGCGGCCTTATTGCTGCTTCAGCAGCGGGAGAACAACAGTATAGAGGCGTCGCAGGTGTTCGATCGGTCTTTTTCGGCGAAATCACCATTGATGGGTAAGAAGAAACAGCAGGGGCTGCCGAGGAATGCGAGCTCTAGGGCTAGGTCGATCACCGACCCCGATATTCCGCTGCAGGATCTTTTGAATCGGGTGAGTGTTTGAAGTTTAATTGATGTTTGATTGTTGTTTGTTAGCCGTTGGGAAACCAATCATTAGTTGAGTTATTTCAAATTAAAAAACGGATTTTTATTTTTTATTTTTGCAAAAGAACTGTTATTAACACATGGAGCGCCTATTTGCACTGTCAAATATTATTTAATACCTTGCAAAAGCACTATAATTAACCATTCNTCCAAATTAAAAAACGGATTTTTATTTTTTATTTTTGCAAAAGAACTGTTATTAACACATGGAGCGCCTATTGGCACTGTCAAATATTATTTAATACCTTGCAAAAGCACCATAATTAACCATTTAAGTCTTCGAAATCTGTAGGATCATAAACAGTTATTAAACACGAGAACCTAATCAATTATAGTCTCCTTGGATGGGGTAAAACTCTATTACAATCATATAAAGTTTGTAAATTTGTTTGGCTTCTGATGTTAAATTTTTATTGGAGGATTTACATACCTACCACTCATTTTCTTATGTATTTTATAACACCTANACCATTCAAGTCTTTGAAATCTGTAGAATCATAAACAGTTATTAAACACGAGAACCTAATCAATTATAGTCTTTTTGGATGGGGTAAAACTCTATTACAATCATATAAATTTTGTAAATTTGTTTGGCTTCTTATGTTAAATTTTTATTGGAGGATTTACATACCAACCACTCATTTTCTTATGTTTTTTATAACACCTAAACTTCAATATTTGCATACATGCCTTCTAATCTATACATGAAAAGCTGTATTTCTTTATTTTTTAAATTAAAATTGTGATATTTTTGATGTCATAAAGATTTGGGTGATGTAAATGTAAAAAGTAGATCTTAGGAGTTGTATATGTAAAGACATAGGATTTGGCTGATATGTTTGTAAATGCCCCTTTTTTATTTCGTCACTGATCTTAATGGTATCAACTTCATGACTGTTCACTTACTAACATATTAATTAGGTTTTCAGGTGGGGGTCAAACAGCGGTGATCTTTTGCCCCACACACACACACACCACACCCCACACACATAAAGCAAAATTTTGAGAAACTTCAGAACTCATCCTTTAATTCATTTATTGTGTATTTCAAAATTGGTCAATTTTTGCAAATTATTGCTGCTCATTATTGCCACTGCCAACAGTCATCACTGCCGGCCGCCACAACCACCGCCATGGCCACGACCACTGCAACTGTACATTCAATTTATTTTAATTCAAACCAAATACAAGAATTAATATTCTGCATTTATTTTACACTCAATCAAATAAGTATAAAATATTTCACTTACACTACATTTATTTAAACCATATTCCTTTAACTCAACCTTAAGCTTTTCGTTTGTCTGCATTGGATTGTTTTAGATTCGTTTGTTACGAAGGAAATTTTTTTGGTTTAGCTTTGTAGAAATATATAATTCATCAGTGTTGAAGCAATGCTGTTTGAAGTTTAGCTCGAGCTCTGAATCAAAGTTTTTTGTCATAATAAAATAATTTTGTTTTTTCAATTGTTGGCATATTTGATATCTTTCATACATTTTTTTTGTGACATGTTTAGGTTAAGATTATTTTGNCAAATACAAGAATTAATATTCTGCATTTATTTTACACTCAATCAAATAAGTATAAAATATTTCACTTACACTTCATTTATTTAAACCATATTCCTTTTACTCAACCTTAAGCTTTTCGTTTATCTGCATTGGATTGTTTTAGATTCCGTTTGTTACGAAGGAAAATTTTTTGGTTTAGCTTTGTAGAAATATATAATCCATCAGTGTTGAAGCAAAGTTGTTTGAAGTTTAACTCGAGCTCTGAATCAAAGTTTTTTTTCATAATAAAATAATTTTGTTTTTTCAATTGTTGGCATATTTGATATGTTTCATACATTTTTTTTGTGACATGTTTAGGTTAAGATTATTTTCTTCTTCCAGCAATTCTTCTTGTTTCCTCCAAGTTTAGAACTTCTATGTTCTTCCTCTGAGTTTAGGTCTTCTTTGTTGAAATCCAGATTAGTTATTTGTGTGTG
>JXCR01098155.1:33378-50140 GCA_002079205.1 Phalaenopsis hybrid cultivar | reverse complement strand
ATTATTTATATAATAATATATTATATATATTTATATCTAAGTTTAAATCATAACATCTCATGTGATAATGTGATTAATCCCTTATTTTGTATATATTTGGTCCATGTTCGAATCCCACACTTTACATCTATTTTTTTCAATTTAATTTTAACTAGTCAATTTTGAGTCGAACACGAGCCAAACACGAACACGGATATTTAAATCGAGTCGAACACGAACACACTGTTCACGAGCTAATTTCGAATACGAGCCGATTTCGAACACGAGCTATTTCAAACGAGCAAACACGAGCCAGCTTGAGCTCGCTTAAGCTCGGCTCGTTTACAGCCCTAGTTGTCATCATTGAATCTAACTCAGACCCATTTGCCTTTAAATTTAAAACTAGGATGTGAATCAGAAGGTATTAAATATTCATCTGAATCATGCATATTTGTAAATTTCAATGAATTGAGAACCCTTTGAAGTCGACCGATTCATGTGTGATGGCCACATATGGGATGAGGCATCAAAATAAATAATGCAAGCTGATTGTATTTTGAACCAAGCACTCACCCTTTTCTTGGGCTGGATTGACTTGACCGGAGAGAAAGTCAAATAATAAATCCATTTGTAAGTCGCTCCCTTCACAAGTGAGAAGTTTTCAGTTAGCATCATGGGCAAGAGCTCGTCGTCAAGAGATGCATCATTTTTTAATCTTCTTTAGATGCAAGATAAATGAAAAATTGATGAACTTATTTATAGGGCACACTCCTTATAAATCTCCAACAGCTACCCAACCATGATTGTCATGTTGCCCTAAGTGAAGTCGAGTGCTAGAGGGATGTAGAGGATAGAAGGGTGCTCCTCTAAGATGAACAACTCAGGTATACCAACAGTTGCTAATGATTGAATTGAGAGTACCTTAGACGAGTTGAAGAATAAGAAGGTCAATTTCAGCGGAAACGCATGTTTCAGAGACATGAGAAATTCACCCACCCAACCTAATTTAAGTCGGTTGATGATGTTGTGTTGAATCAAGTTATCTGAGCTTATTGAGTTCCTGCAAATATCATATGGGACCCATGCTTCAAATTCTTCTTTTTGCCTCTGTACTTGTGTTGGGGTGTTAGTCTCTAATAAGTCAAACGAATCATCCATTGTATGGGTGTAATAAAAGGATTTTCTTGAATAAATGGAAAATTTTCTTGTCTCCTCAATTTAATTATTGATTTGATGATTTTAATTATTTGCTATGATTTTGGCCTGATGTTAAGAATCAATAAATTACCTTCACACTTTTACTGTCATATGGTCCCACCAATATAAGAGTGCTCACGATAGTTTTTAAAACTCAGTTGGCTCTCATTATAGTCACCTTTTTAATATATTTTCTCTTCAATTTTGTGTTTCAAACCACCATGGTTGCTAAGCTTTGTGATAGTCATAAGACAATCATGGAGGCGAAGTTGTCAGACAAATCAAAGATGTTTGACGAGGTGGATTGGCACATAATGAGTTATTATTCGACTAGCCTATTCGCTTACGATTAACGAGAAAATGAGAGTTCTCAAATAAAACTTATGACAATAAATTCTTATTCTATTATGATCAGTTCCGGTTAAGGTTGTAACTTTCTCTGTGTAGAGTTAATTAACAACATCAACTACTATAGCATCATTCTGTCTCAAGTGATGCCAACTTGGTTCATTGATTTTCCTGTTATAATTCTATTTATGAGGAACACAAAACTCTCGTAGTTGATGGCTTTATTTTACGCCTTCTACTATAAAAACATACAAGGATGGATTTGTTCAATTCTCTGAAAAATGATTGAAGTTATGCGATCTAGAGAGAGGTTTAAATATGCCTCTTCCACGAAAGGGTGGCCGATTGGAGCTCAACCTGAACCATATAGTCCCAATAAGAGGAAAAACAAGATGAGTTCAAAGGAGAGGTAGCAAGATCAACGGCTTTGAAGGACCCATACTTTTGTTTAGAGCTTCTTAGATTCTCTTTTTGTAAGACAGATTCTAGCATGTAAATATTTTTCTTACCGGTTATCTGAGTTTGTTTGATAATGATGAACGAATTCGACATATGTTTCGTAGTTTTCTAAAGCATTATTTGATATCTCATTTATACGGAAGAACCTAGGGATGACAACATCTTGCTTCCGAGAGAAGTAGAACAAGTAGCAGGTGTAGGGCTAATTCATGATTAGATGCATCTACTTCATTTATCTATGTGTGGTCCTCCTAACTATGCCAGTTATGAGGTGAATTTATAAGGCAATAAATGGCATTGGAAGTCGCATATTTGATTTTTCACGTATGCCTAAATACTTGGTTTCTATATTTAATTCTAAAACAGTTTTCCACAAGGAGGAAACGAACTCATAATTATTTCGAGGAAGGCTTTCTTCTTAAGCATCAGAAAGAGGTGACTGGCTAGACAATGACCAAGGAAGTTTCCAAGTGGATGGTGAGGTAAGAAGTCAGTTGAAACGCAACTATGGACATTGAGTCCTCAACAATTCAAAGGAATATTGAAGAAGTTGAGCCTTCTACTTAAAGGTTGTACCATCGACTACAAATCAGGGTGTTAGGAAAAAGAAAGAGACAATGAAAGTGGCCATCGAATTGAAGATACAGAAGCTTGCATGTAGCCACAAAGGTGAGGCAATCGCTGAAGCTCTTGACTAGAGGGCGAGCATGCCTCCAAAAAGACATTAATAGCAATCTTGTTGATAATACTTCATCCAAGAAGACGTGAGAAAAATAGAAGAAAAGTAGGAATATCTTGAGTTTAAACAAATATAGTTTGTCAGCTCAAGTTAATCGTTATATGAACTAGTTTGAATAGTCAGAAGAATCACTTCCTCTAGCACACTGCCTTGTATCATCCATTAGTTTGTCTTCTTTAGAAAAGACGACCAAGTTGATAGATAATGATGTTGTGCCATTCATTATCATGAAGTTAAATGAATTTTTTTTATATAATGAAATGAAGTTACTTCCTATGTTCATACTCCTCTCTCTCTCTCTTTGGGCCCATTTGGGGCAGCTTATAAGTGCGGGCGGCGTTTTCAAAACATCATCTTACCGTTTGGAAAATACGTTTCGGCAGTTTATCCGAAAACACGATTGGGTGTTTACACTGAACGCAGGCCGCGGGTTGAACCCTGTGGGCCGCGTTTCAGTATAAATTGTTTATCTGGATAAGCACAAGTTGCCCCAAACGCACCATTTGTCATGTGAACTCGCATAAATTGTTTTCCAGTAAAGTAGTTTGAGATAAATTTGTAAGACTCAGTTGTAAGAATTTTAAGCAAAAGAAAATGATTTGAACATGCAGATCAAACATACCTTTCATAATTTCATGTGATTGATTAATAGAGATCTCATAAGATGAGCTTTTGACCATTGGAGATCAGAAGATATTGATTGTGACCTGGTAGTTTTGGGGGTATCTTGTTAAAATTTTGTTACAAGCTTTGGTAATGGTGAATTGACAAGCTTAACATATATAAGAAGATAATCTACAACCATCATGATCAAACCATGTTCATAACATAGAAAGATATCAACTCGAAGATAATTGTGCAAATTGATAATAATAAATAACGCGGGTTCGAGTCTTATACGATCCATGCCTTGTGTTCACTTCTTGATTATGTCATTGCCTTTAATGGATCGTGCCTTACGCCCGATCTTTGCAAATATTGTCATAATCTTCACAGAGATAACCGTTTAGATTTATTGTAGTAGAGACTCGAGCGATAGTCATAATAGATCTTGTTGCAAAGAGAGTCCTACTTCTTGGGCCTTGACCTATGTTCCAAGAGTTTGGGATAGAAGAGTTTTATAGTAGTTGAACATTAAAAAGCATTCATACTCAATGATAAATGATGGTAATCTATGATTTGAATTTATGACATCAAGCTCACTGGAGAATTTTTAGTGCAAACACTAAATAAAACGAGTAGGTTCCTGATAGTGACTTTTGGAGGCAGATAGGCAGATCTTAAAATACTAGAATTTAATTGTAAAGGTGAACTAACTTAAACGTATTCCATAAGCATTAAAATCAAATCGGATGATTGCGAGTTCTAGACATATAAATGTTCCTGCCACTAAAAATGACGTGCAAAGGGATGAAATATCTAGAAGAGAAGCGGCATTAACGTAAAATTCATTTTTCCCTCGCCTTACTTTTTCATGGCTACATATAGTACAGATTTTTCAATTTTTGGCAAACAAGCTAACAAAGCATAGAATGTTTGCAAACTCAAGTGAAGGGGGTGGGGGTGGATGAGGTGAATCCTCCATCCTCACCTTCATCCTTGACTTCCTTGTTTGTTGTATTTCGAAATGGAGAACTTTTTATTTGCTAGTCTTCAAAGGTGATTGATGGTCCTCGACAATCAACATCCATTCCAGCAAAAATGACTTTGTTGTCAGCCTTGCATTATCTGCATGTGTGAATAGATGTTTGGCTCAAGATAGGATGTATGGCTTTCTTTCAAGTGGGATATATGCTTGACTGATAGCTTGGGCCTATTATGTGGCTAACTCTCCCTTATGTGTTGGCAGTAAAACTCCTAAGAGTATCCACAACCCAATTTTTATTTTCTTTTTATCTTTTGTTATTGTATGAGAGTGTCCACATTCGCTCTTACATCTGAGGTGACTTGAATGAAAATGAGATGTTGGGCCTCTTTGCACCAATAAAAGATTAAGCGCTAAAGAAAATTCGATATTTTTTATCAGTGTTATGCGCTTTGGGGTAGTCTTTATAGTCAAAGTTATGTAATATGATATATAAAAAATATTATGTATAAAAATTAAGCACGAATGCTTCGGAGGTGCTAGGCCTTCTCATTGTGTTCTAAAAAATCATACATGATTAGTCTTTTGCATTGCGACACTGCCAGCGCGCATGCGTGGGTTGGGGGTTAGCCTCACACCTATCGCACTATAAAAAGTGCGTAAAGGGGGATCATGTACACGTGCTTGATTAGCATGAATTTCCTCGTCATGTTTAAGTATTTAATTTGTAATATTTTTCCACTAAACTGGAACAACATGCACATGTACTCAGTTTAGCATATTTTTATTACGCGTTAGAACAACATGGATGAGACCTTAGTGAGTTCTAGCATTATACTTCAACATACAAGATTGACGACAAAATGACAAACCTGATGAATTTCAAACTAATTGNTATGTAATATATTATTATATAAATAATTATATAATTTTTTTTTATTTCGAGCTAAAACGAGCCGAACACGAGTGAATAAAGAACTGTTCGTGTTAGGCTCGTTTATGATTCGAGCTTTAAAAACTTGTTCGTGTTCAACTCGTTTACTTAATGAACGAGCTGAACACAAGTTGTTCGCGAACAACGAGCTTTTTTTACAGCCCTAATGACAACCTCGCAATGGGCGCTCTGACGCCAAAAATGTTGGATCCTCTAATGAAGCCTCTAATGGAGTGTCCAAATCAATGATCAGAATCGTAGGGGGAGTTTGCCCATGAGATCTGGTCAAGTTCTCTTTTGTATGTAACTATCTACTTTTCTTTTTAGAGCCACTTCTTCTTTTCTGCTCGACAAGTAACCATCAAGGTGTTCGGTTGTTAGAATGTCTAAATGTTCACCCTAAAGGTTCTCCATTGCAACTAGAGGAGAAACGTGATTAAAAATGACAACACACCTAAGGAAATAAAAAGAAGACTCAAGATTTAAAGGTGATCCAGCAAACACTCTTTTGCTTTATTTATAGATGGATAAGGAGAGCACAAATTTCAAAGAAGTTATTAAAAAATCATTAATTCAGTTAAATGATCTCATTATAATTGTTTTTGTTCCTTTCTCTTTTTCTTTTTAAAGGAGTCGCCACCTTATCCATTGCCATACTTTCTTTTTCGAATAAGTTTCTCTTCCGAATCATGTGAATGATCAGGAGAAGAGAGAAACCGAAAAAATATGACATACGACAAAGACAGACAAACAAAAGAAAGAACTTGGAGAACTTAAGTGTGGCAAACATCGCAGGGCTAAACCAAGCCTATATGTCTAAATAAGATTGGATCGAAATAGCTTGTGTCGAATATTCGTGAACAAATGCCTACGAAAGTTACCCACAACTAAAGATTTATTTGTGTTTGCCTCTTCTGGGGTCTAGAGTGCTCCCAATGGGACATATCCCACTCGGTTAATTTCATCTTAGAGGTTGCTAAAAAATACTCTTGATCTAGGGAGTTTTGCTTACATTTAAATTGAGAACTAGCACAGGGTTATCAAAGGACAGTTATTTCACAAGGGAGTGCTCCGATGCTTTCAACACTGACGCTAAGCCAAGGGGTGGTCTCACATGGGTAACGAACTCATCGACACACGGAGCCCACAAAATAACCATATCATCTTGACAAGGTATCTCGATATATCAAAGCACTTCTAGGCTATAAGGGCAGAGGACGAATCATTGTATGCCAAACATGTGGCTGCTCATCAGTAATTGGGTAGTTAAGATGATATCAACGACAGTAAGAGCGACAAGGCTCAAATTAGGTAGCCAAAAAAAGGGAGGAGTAATCTATAACTGGTAGAGATAGCCAGGTTAGGGCACCATGAACTCGTAATCCCAAGCCACTAGGCCATAAGTCTACCCGGTCGTGAAGGTAGCTGACCCAAGACGTCCAAAGATCCCCGGTTAGCAATCCATGAATTGTATTGTCCGAAGAAACCTCGGTAGGCCTAAGGTCAAATAAATGAAATTCTATCTTATGACCAGGTGAAGCGCCAAAAGGTGGGACTTATACTCGCTGAAGTGGTAAGGATGCTACTGGAAAGGAAGAGAAAGGAATGTTCAACTACAAATTTAGAAACACTCCCAACGAAGGACTTACACTCCGTCTAGGTCGGAAAGGCTATTAAGTCCCTAAACGCACTAGACAATCATCTAAGTAGAAGTCTATGTTGGGCCAATCGAGTTGGAGAAGCACGAGATTTTTTTCTTGAGGCATGCAAATAGTGCAGCTATCTATCTCTTAAGCGTGAAGGCCTTATTAATCATGACTTGGGTGAAGGCCAATCATGAAACCCATTTAAAATCCGGCCAGAAGGCCATGCAGAAAAGTAAAAACCATGTTTTAAAAATTCTGAATATTTTAATCATAAATTTTAATTAATATTGAAATTTTTATTTATATTTGTATAAAAAATAACTTTATAAATTTAGGTCCTAGAGAGCCTTAGTGACAACACTGGATTCATAGACAAAAGAACAATACAAAAAGGCGAAGCCAATTCAAACATACAAGCATACAAGAAATACAATAAAACAAACCAAATATATAATAATAAAAGGTCGATGCTGTTTGGTCGGCGACATATCTAAGAAAAAAAAGACTGTCAAACACCGTATAAGTACACGTCTGGTCTGAATTTTGCATATCAATAAGATTTAGAATTAAGATATGCGACACGAGCAAACGGTTTCTGGTCTCCATCGCATGGTTCAGCCCTCCGACATCTAGGAACCTGTATCCGTGCCTTATTTTTAAAACTCTTCTAGGGACTCTAAAAAGTACATAAGAAAAACTAAACAAAATACTTGACTTGCATGAAAATAACATTAGCGGGAAAACCAACAAACATGCAATGCATACGAGCCATGCCTGGCAGGAGAAGCTGAGCATCACCTGCAGAAAAGAGTTAGCATTTAAATCCTTACATTGATCCTTGTTACACGTGCAGTGTGTATTTTAGGCATAACTCCCTGCAAGAAGACTGACCTAATATATTACCCTGCATATCGAAATTAGTAAACATGTAAACATACCAAAAACACAAAAGGTGATGCCTGGTTAGGACAACCAAACCAACAAATAACTATAGTTAAGACATAAAAAAAAACTACCTAGCATCCTAAATCTTAGTCTAGCACACAATCTAATGGGAAGGTATCCTAATCAACATCTAAGTGCTCAGGGCAAGTCTTCAGGTATGTATGACTTTAACAGTGTCACGACTTCGGCCCCGTCCAAAAGAACCAATGGATCTAAAGTGTGTCACCCAAGATTGATTTTGAGAAGGGTTGATTTTACATATGGATTAGTTTGCTACATGCAGAATTTTAAAATTATGATGGATGTAATAAGTAGAAAAATATATTTTTTTAGTTTTAAAATGAGAGCTATTAAAGACAGACCGTAACATGCAAGGTGAAACAACTTTGATTTTTTGGATCATTAGCATAGTCATACTTGTGTCAATCCCGACACTTTAACTCACATTGCTCGTCGTGATCAACACGCCAAGTAATGCTTGTTAATGCATCACGACCAATATGGGATCACTCGTTTATTGAGTCTGGCTCTCTATCCATGCATGTGTACAACTGCAGATGCAAACAATCATTTGATAAAAGTGGTGAAGAGTTTGTCATGGAGGCAGTGACTTAGGACCAGGCGTGCCGTGGAGGCAGCGGGCCAAGGACCAAGTGTCATGGATGCAGTGAACTGGAAAGGTGGGCATGCTGTGGTGACAGCTGCTCAAATAATGGGTTTGTCATAGGGGCAATGACTCAAAGAGTGGGTGTGCTGTGGAGGCAGCGACTTAAAGGAATGGGTGTGCTGTAGAGACGGTACCCGTACGAGTGGGCATGCTATGGAGGCAGCTGATCAAATGATAGGTGTGTCGTCGAGGCAGTGACTCGAAAGAGTGAGCATGTCGTGGAGGCTGCGACCCAAAGAAATGTATGTGTCGTGGAGACAGTGACCTGGAAGGGTTGGTATGTCATGGAGACAGCGACCTAAAGGATCAGTGTGGTATGGAGGCAGTGACCCGAAATGGTGCGTGTGTCGTGATGGCAGTGACCTGAAGGACATGTATGTTATAGTGGTAGTGACCAGAGGGTTGAGAGCGTATGCAGGAGACAACGACCTGAAGAATGGATGTGCCATGGAGGCAGTGACCCGAAAGGGATTGGTCATGGCGACAGTGGGCATGCCGTTGAGGCAGTGGCCCAAAGGAATGAGTGTAGCGTAAGGGGGATAGACTTAATGGTGCGAGTATATCGGGAAGCATTGACTCGGAAAGAGTGGGTGTACCATAGAGACATTGGCTCGAGTGAGCAACTATATCGTAAGGGAGCACCGACTCGGGAGAATGATGATTTTCATTTTAGAGAATCATACAATTGGGGCGATTGCATAAAGAAAAAATCAAAATGCAACCCAAACATGTGATAATGACTATGCAAAATAACATGCAAGCAACACTCATGCCTATGCAAAACATAGCGTGCAAGTGAAGTTGGTTGTTCGACCTGTTGGGTCGACTAGGGTGGTTAACCCGGGGCAACGTAGCCAACGGGCTTAGTCGGGCTAAGGTGACTGACTGGACCAACGTGATTGGTCAACCGGATCGGGGCAGTTGGTCGGACTTGATTGGTCGGTCACCCGGGCTGGAGCGGCTAGTCAACCGTGTCGGGGTGGTCGGTCGAGGCAAAGTGCAGTGTGAAAGCAACATATAAATCGCACGTGATTGGCAAATCAATAGGCATGTGGCCAGAGCGACTAATATCGGCCGGTAAATTTACTTAGTGAGGGCGACTAAGCCCACTGCTACACCACATGAAAGACATACACATAGTTGGCCAATCAAGAGGCGTATGGCCGAGCCAACCAGTATCGTTGGACCAATTAAGGCACCGGGTGATGGACGATCAAATAAGCCGGACGATGTCGAGTGGCCAATCATACCCGCCTTGTGTGGGTGACCAAACCCACGAGCATATAAACATACAATGCTGTGCACATGATGCATTGCATATCCATCATGACATACAACATGATATGATGCAAGTGATCACAATCAATAGCGAGCCAAACTCAACTAACATCTCGTATAGGTAGTTAGGGTTTTAGCTTTTAAATATGCGGCATCCCACTTTGACAAGGAAAGTGGATAGCTTCATCCTCTGATTTCTTGTAGGAGAAGTTTTTCACCATTTGTAAGATGGACTTGCTACAATTTTTTTCGTCTAACAATCCCTCCATGATATTGCATAATAGGTTTTCAATAAAGTTTTTTCCATTCTTCAAGATCCAACTATTCCAACCACTCTAGGGATGGTTGGAAGCGCCAACATTGTGGGAGATTGTGGTTCTGACCTACTAGAATTTAGACCTAGTGGAAGTCACTCAGATTCACAAAGGATTTGGCCACGAATGTGCTTCCTAACGTAGGGCTTCCTTTAGGAAATCAATAATATAAACCTACCATTCTCTACAAACGACTTAGGGTTGGCTAAGAAAAAAAAGACAATAGGCTTTAGAGAATCTCACTGTCGTGGTAGTTGATCAACGTCCCAAGATTGTGCGCGGGTGAAGCTTTCATGTCCTTCCCCGAAGTAATGAGGAAACTCTCCTCGCCAGAGATATCGCCGGAAAAGTTTACCGAAGTTCTCTAATGTAGGTTGACAGCTTTTTTCCAAGCTAGAATGAAGCTCTTCTAGTCGCGCTTCTTGGAAAGTTTGTTGGAGAAGGAAGAAGTCGCCAGAGAAGAAGTAGAAAGGTGAAGAAGAAGTTGGAAGATGACCAACTCCCTTAGTTTCTCTCCTTGAGAAAGGTGAAGAGCCTTCCTCTCTTGCTCCCTCGAGGAAGCTTTCTCCAAGGGGAAGATGAAGCTTCCGTTTCTTGCTCCAAGCTCTCAAGTTTCCAAAAGATCTCTCAAGACTATCCCCAAAAATCTGAAGTGAGGGGGCGATCAAGTGTGGATGTNTTAGGGTCTTAGCTTTTAAATATGCGGCATCCCACTTTGACAAGGAAAGTGAATAGCTTCATCCTCTGATTTCTTGTAGGAGAAGTTTTTCACTGTTTGTAAGATAGACTTGCTACAATTTTTTTCGTCTAACAATCCCCCCACGATATTGCATAATAGGTTTTCAATAAAGTTTTTCCCATTCTTCNTTAGGGTTTTAGCTTTTAAATATGCGGCATCCCACTTTGACAAGGAAAGTGAATAGCTTCATCCTCTGATTTTTTGTAGGAGAAGTTTTTCACCGTTTGTAAGATGGACTTGCTACAATTTTTTTCGTCTAACAATCCCTCCACGATATTGCATAATAGGTTTTCAATAAAGTTTTTCCCATTCTTTAAGATCCAACTATTCCAACCACTCTAGGGAAGGCTGGAAGCGCCAACGTCGTGGGAGATTGTGATTCTGACCTACTAGAATTTAGATCTAGTGGAAGTCACTCAGATTCACAAAGGATTTGGCCAC
Source organism: Phalaenopsis hybrid cultivar (assembly GCA_002079205.1). Classification (NCBI taxonomy): domain Eukaryota; kingdom Viridiplantae; phylum Streptophyta; class Magnoliopsida; order Asparagales; family Orchidaceae; genus Phalaenopsis; species Phalaenopsis hybrid cultivar. Next base: position 38,869 of record JXCR01098155.1, on the reverse strand, counting down.
GATTGTGCTTCCTAACGTAGAGCTTCCTTTAGGAAATCAATAATATAAACCTAGCATTCTCTACAAACGATTTAGGGTTGGTTAAGAAAAAAAATACAATAGGCTTTAGAGAATCTCATTGCCGTGGTAGTTGATCGAAGTCCCAAGATTGTGTCCCGGGTGAAGCTTTCATGTCCTTCCCCAAAGTAATGAGGAAACTCTCCTCGCCAGAGAGATCGGCGGAAAAGTTTACCGGAGTTCTCTAATGTAGGCTGACGGTCTCCTTGTCGGAGAGACCGTGAGCTCGTTGATGTGCTCTTTTTTCCAAGCTAGAATGAAGCTCTTCTAGCCGCGCTTCTTGGAAAGTTCGTCGGATAATGAAGAAGTCGCCAGACAAGAAGTAGAAAGGTGAAGAAGAAGTTGGAAGATGACCAACTCCCTTGGCTTCTCTCCTTGAGAAAGCTGAAGAGCCTTCCTCTCTTGCTCCCTCCAGGAAGCTTTCTCCAAGGGGAAGATGAAGTTTCCGTTTCTTGCTCCAAGCTCTCAAGTTTCCAAAAGATCTCTCAAGACTAGCCCCACAAATCTGAAATGAGGGGGTGATTAAGTGTGGATGATGCAGGATGAGGGAAATCAGCTCATGCCAAGCATAAAACCAGCCCCACTCAAAATTTCCCTCTTATTATGCCAAAAGTGGCCTTATGATGCTACCTAGACGCTTCCAAAAAAGGTATCATGAGTCTCTTTTTACTTTCTCCATGCACATTTTCACCTTAGCCAAAGAAATCCCACTTTTTGACCGCCTTGGGGGNGCTCATGCCAAGCATAAAACCAGCCCCACTCAAAATTTCCCTCTTATTATGCCAAAAGTGGCCTTATGATGCCACCTAGACGCTTCCAAGAAAAGGTATCATGAGTCTCTTTTTACCTTCTCCATGCACATTTTCACTTTAGCCAAAGAAATCCCACTTTTTGACCGCCTAGGGAGGGGAACTAGGGTCAAATCGGCCCCAAAAATGAAGAAAATCGCGTCTTGGAAGTGGACCGACGCCTAGACTCAGCGACCTCGGTGCCTAGGTGCTACTTCTAGGGAGTACTTTCCAGCTTCTCGGGAAAATGACTTTTTTAAAACTATTTGGGCGCATAAGCAACCCAAAACCGGCGCCTAGGCGCCTAGGCGCCAAACAAGCCTAGGTGCCCAGTTTGGCGCCTAGGTGCCCAGTTTGGCGCCTAGGTGCCCAGTTTGGCGCCTAGGTGCCTGAAACTGGCACCAGACTTCCCCACCTCAAGTTTAAGCCCTTTAAAAGCTGTTTTGGGCACCTAAGCAGCCGAAGCTGGAGCCTAAACGTCATCCTAGCCCCGAAAAAGATGTTTTTTGTCAGAAACGTCCGGCGAAGGGCTTTCTCTATCCAAAAGCAATGGGAGAACACATATGAGTAAATTTTGAACCCCAAACTTAAAAAATGAATATTTTGCTCGTTCATTGATCAAATAATTTGTCGCCAACAAGCGTTCTGAACTACGACGCGATTATTGCATTCTAAACTCTAATTTTTTCGTAACTCATGTAGGTGGGCTCGGTGAGTTCTCTTGACCCCAGGGAGACTTCAAATGGATAAAGAGGGGTCCCTAAACACCAGAATGAACATCAAACATATTCAATGTCTTGGGTGAGTTCATCCAACTGTGAGTTGTCCTTACTGAGGTCGAATCATCGCAAACCCTGGTTTTATGCCCCGAACACTTACCGGAGGTTTTGGATGGGATTTTTGAGCTACCGGATGCTTTGAGAAAGCTGTGAATCATCCCGAGTCAGTCATGCGGACACTTTACAAACGTGAATTCAAAAATTGACTCCAACAATAATACTGACATAACTTATTGTGATTATTTTCTTATTCTTTTTACAGCTTTGCTTTCAAAGTGATTGGAGAATCGAAGGTCTAAATGTGTTTAGTTGAATACTGCATGATTAAATTCTGGTTGAAGAGCCAGGCTACAAACCCGACCAACTAGACAATTTGGTTGGACCAATTCAGTTTTCTGAATCTGCGAGCTCTGGTTGACAATTGGACTATAATGATCAGTGCACGAGTGTCAAACGTAGCTGAGCAATCCACCAAGGCGATATGATTCAACTCTAAGCACAGAAGGTAAATCGATTCGAGAAGATTAACGCAATTAATAGCCAAATTGACTGGCATCATTTTACCCTTAAAGCTAAGAAGACCAATAAAAGCTTTACCCGAAAGATATTATGGAGAGCAATTATCAAGGTACGGTCTTACCAGGAATAATATTTTTTATAACTTCAATATTAGCAAAGCATAGAAAGAGGGAAAAATCAACTTATCTTTCAGGATCAGTGTGTATTTAGTAATTATTCTGTAACATATAAGAGAGTCCATTATAATTAAGGGTAGAGGGGGGTGCTGTAAGGGGCTTCTTCCCGACGGAAAAATTAGAGAAGCATAACATTTTCACTTATTTTCTTTATTCTCACTTGGTTCTCAACTCTCTTTTCTTAACTTTTTTCTTTATAGTGCGAGTCTATGGACAAATCGGGGTTCAGCAGTGAGTAGATACGAAATTTTTTTTTGGAGCAAATACAACAACTATTTGGAGCACAAAATGAAGCATTTTAATCATTGCAATTGCTTATTCCAAATAAATTGTGGTCTGATTTGTACCCAAAGCAGAAAATCCTCTTTTTTATAGTAATTATTAAGAAGATTGTGTAATTCTTCCACGATTATGCTTGTATAAAGGATCTTTGAAAAGTCAAAATAATTTAAGAACATGAGCTTTAACCATTGGATAGAGTTATACTTATATGATTAGTCAAAGAAGCCATAATAATTTCTAAACACTTGTATGAAATCTTTGGCAGAAAGAGGTCAAATCATGAAAGCTACATACATCAGTTAAAGATTTAGGTTTAGGACAATCTAGTGTTGCCCAAATTTTAATAAAGTTTGCAAACATTTCATTGATAGAGAAAAATAAACTGACGAATGTGTTTTTATGCTCAGGTTGCATAATAGATTTTTTCTTTTTAAATTCATAGAAGTTCTTGAGTATGCAGTATTGTCAAAAACAAGTGCATGAGGCCCAATTAATTAGACTGAATAAATGATAATATTGTTAAAAATCATCATTAAGAATTTACCAATATTATGAAAAATGAATCAGCCAAATATTTCTAGAGAACTATTAGTAATGAAGTAATAGTTATTGGAAAACAACCCGTTATTGAATTTGATCACTTGAGCAACTTGCGCTTAGAGTTCACCTTACTTTATACCAAAATATTGTAAATTTAAAAGTAGCAATTTTTTTATGCAATGAAAGCATTTAGGTTTTGTGCTCTATACCAATTATAATAAAACATATTGTTTAAAACAATCCTAGGATGGCCTCAAATTGAATAATTAACTAATGTGTTAGATTTCATAGTTTGGTCATTTTCTAACATAGATTTATGAAGGGCTTTAATACCATTATGACTCAATTTGACTGATGCACCGAAATAAGCCAAATTTCATATCCACTTTCTACACAAAAACTCTTTTACTAGATTAAAAAACTAATAAATATTTCTATATTTTTTAGATTACTAGGCAATTCTAAAAATTTTTACATATTCTATAATAATGGTTGAGCAAGATAGTGAGGTGGGTTAAAAAGAGTGACGTGGGTGTCCCTCCCACACTAATGCGAGCCATCCAAAGGAAATGAGACTGTATCCCGCACACGAACGTAAGAAGCGACCCGATTGCTTTGCCTAGATCAAACCGGTCCAAGATTTTGCGAGTCAGGTTTTCCGTGAGTTTGTTTGGGACACCCGCCGGCGTCTTTCTTCTCCCTTCAAGGACATCGGTTGTATATCACTCCCGATATATGCAATGAGAGCATTTTTAACTTTGAAAAATGTCTGAAAAGGGTGGACAAGCTGTGGCTCGTATCACTGTTATATGGCATTTGTCTAGCTTGATTTGTATACTCGTGAGGTGCTCTACATTCATCTTTATGTAGTGCGTTAACTCGTTATAGTTAACAAGTTAACTATATAGTAGATGTTGTTGCTTCCTCTAGAATGTTGGCCCACAACATTTTTAGCTATATTTATCTAGGAAGTAGAATATTACTAATATGTTATTAATACTTTTCTTTGTACGTTCATGCTATAACATCCTTCTGTTTCCCAACCGATGCTTCTTGATTCCTTTAGTCCAGCTATTGCTCAGTTTTGGCTAGCTGGTAAAGAAATTGACATTTTTTCGTCATTAAATGGCTCCAAATCACCACAATCTATAGCTGCTTAACCTTTTTCTTAAACAAAAGGGCTTGTTATGGATCATTTTCGTTTTCTATTTTGGTTTCTGTTTAGTGATTTTTTGTATGCTTGTATTTATTTATTTTTTAAAACAAATTAATTTTTTTTAAAAACACTCATAACATCTAATCGTTGTTTCCAGACAGAAAAAACTGATGCTTGTGTTTGGAAACAAAATCATTGCATTTGCACATGGAGTTCATAATCAATATTAATTTCTAAATAAATCCAATAGAATGACGGATTTAACAAATTTCAAAGCTTTTTTAGAGCTTGTTTCTTAACTCAAAAGGAACCAAATTCTCTGCTAAGTCCAAAGCGTGGTTGTTGCCAAGAACATTTATTCGGAGAATTATACTTCCATCTTTGAAGCCAAGAAATTTAACAAAAGTTCAAGCATGGCAGCTCTAGGCAACCTTGTAAACTGAGTTTTCCATCAGACAGCCGGAAGCTTGAATTTCAGGATGTGATTCGAGGAAATCATTAAGTTGCTTAGCCAGATAAAATTCCATTAAGAAAATACTACTTTCTCTTTGATTCTCTCCCATAATTTTCCTTGAGATTATCAATTTTAGTTATGTAAGTTTGCCTTTGCAGTTAATTTCATCTTCCTACTCTTTTTTTTTACTGAATCAAATAAATTCTTCACCTTTTTTCATCAACCATCCTCTTAATTGGTTGTAATTTACATGTTCTCTTAAAATTATCTTTGATTGTTGCAGTGCAACATCTGCTACCTTATGTTCATCAACCATCCTCTGAATTGGTTGTAATTTACAAGCTCTCTTAAAATTATCTTTGATTGTTGCAGTGCAACATCTGCTACCTCTCACGTTGTGTTGGGCCAGTTCAAGNTTCACTGAGGCCTTCTAAACTCTTCAGAGAGCTTCCCTAAGAGACCCTTAGCACATCCCAATCCATTTCCCCGTGCCAAATCCATCATGGCAATCCAATTTTGAGCCTGAATTCTTGCTCGAAACCAAGACAAAATCCAATCTGAACCTACACATCACCAAATTTCCAATAGATTGGCTCTACACCTTCACAAGAGTGAAAGAAGCCAAAGCCCCATCAAATCCCCCTTCCACAAAGCCTCTACCATAGCTCTCAACCAACACCCAAAATTGGCTGTGGTCGAAATCATACATAAACCTTACACCAGAGCCAGAGGCTTCATCC
>JXCR01098155.1:16605-29197 GCA_002079205.1 Phalaenopsis hybrid cultivar | reverse complement strand
CAGTTTGACTTCATCTTTTTCAAAACTAAAATTTTTAAAAATGTCCTTCCGAAGCGGGCAACAGGATTTCAATTCCGATGACCGACAGCTTCTTTCGGGCAAACCCCACACCATAAATAGTGCCGACAAGAAGATCGCCGCTACTTTACCATCACCTCATAGACACAGTAAGGAGAGGAAGAAGTCTGCTTCTATCACCCGAGTCAGTTCAATTTTTCAGAGACTAGCTGCCAAAGAAGGTTGTTTAGTTGGCGAGTTACTTAAATGAGTGGGGTGTGCAGTATCCCCTTGCATGAAAAAAATTTTAAGGGACGCCAAGTCTACCAGACAGTCTCAGACATCAACTGAAGCCTTGCCTCCTCGCATTCCCATCAGGTTCCGCTTGAAAAGCAGAATTGATACTGCCATCGTCATAACTGATTCTACCGTCACTAGACCCGCAGGACGTCGACCAGTTAAGTCACGTCTGGGTCCAAGAATTCTACCAATTACTAGCCACAAGGGTGTTCTTAAAGTCCCAAAAGAAAAGACGAAGAGGTTATCTGGTAATGTATCTAGTATTCTCCATGGGGAGCATACTTCTCTTCGACATGCTAATGTTTCTGCTGAGACACCCCTTCTCAAGACATCACCGTCAAGTAAAAAGGTGTGGGTACCCAAGGTCGCTGTACCGATATGGTCCAGTAAACTCACAGGGCAGGATCATAAAATGAAGGAAAGGTCTAAAGTATCTGACATTGTTGCAACAATTGCTAGTGAGATGGACGAGCAAGTAAAGGATGTTTAGCAGAGTCCTCTAGATCTCAAGGTGCTACAAGAATCAATAATCGAAGAAAAGGTCGAAAAGCTCAGGGTCAAGATTTTTGAGTTGGCTCGAGAACATGGAGTTTCCATCGATGATAATGATGAAGATTTTGACTTCATTGATTACCTCGATGGAGATTTCATGGATATCAATGTCATCGAGACCAGAGTCGCTGCATCTGTACGTGACGCTCAACCTCTCATTGAAGAGAACATCGTAGATGAGCTACGTAGGACTGTTTTCCTAAGGGATGAGCAAATTAGCTAAATGGAGAAAAGATTGGAAGAGACGGCCGTTGCCATGACTGTCATGGCCACAGCTCAAGGACAGTCTCAACCACCACAGTTAGCCTCCTCAAAAGTCAATCAACCGGAGATCATACATATCACAAATGCAAGGAGGGAAGTTGCCTCAGCAAATAGAGATGATCAACAAAAGTAGGATTCTCCATCAAGTGCTATATCAGAAAAGAAATTTAAGCAAATGGTCGAACAAGTTTGAGAGGCTTTAGCCTAATCTAAGGTTGGAACATTGATTTTGAAAGGTAGACCTTACCCGGAAGAATTTGATGTCGTACCCTACCCTAAGGGTTTTGTGTCACCAAAATTTAAGATATTTGACAGGAATGGAAATCTTAGACAGCACATAGCACATTTTCGAGCAAGTTGCGGCAATATAGAAGAAAATGAAACCTTGCTCTTCTGATAGTTTGTCAGCAGCCTATCAAGGATCGCTTTTGATTGGTATGCTGAATTACCCAATGGGTCAATCAAGAAATTCGTTGAGCGAGAACAATTGTTCGTGAAGAGATTTGTCTGATTGCATCANCTTCAACAGCGAGAATATCTACAACAATACATCCTTCCTTAGCTTTAAACAAAGTCATAGGAACTCGAGGTCCTTTGCCTAGTGCAATATAAATCCTCAAACACATCTTTTAGGTATTTGTACAATCCTGCACTCGCCTTAGGACTCCGAGGTAGTCGTTTGTTACGACTTAAATCCTCACATCTTCAAGGTTGTTCGACAGCCTTAGGACTCCGAGGTAGTCGTTTGTTACGACTTAAATCCTCACATCTTCAAGGTTGTTTGTGCTGATTGTTTCACACAAATGTAAATCCTAATAAATAAAAATTGCAGGATGAAACATCTGATTGCTTCACACAAATGTAAATCCTAATAAATAAAAAATTGCAGGATGAAACATCTAAAATTGCTTCACACAAATGTAAATCCTAATAAATAAAAATTGCAGGATGAAACATCTAAATGATTCCTCCTAAATTGAAGCAAAATAATAGGATAGCTTAGGAAGTCATTGAAGTTCTCCTTCGAATCTGTGACATCCTCTTGTATTTCTTTTCTTGGACTCCAAAACAAAATGTTCCAAAATTTGAACCAATCCCCTTTCACACTTCTTAGTCTAATATCTTTGAAATTTCCTTACCATTTGAATTCCTTGAAGATAATTTTCTTGATTTTTATCGAAAATATTCTTAGGTAATTTCAGTTATCTAAGATGTAATTAACTGTAGGGGCTTGCCCTTATAGGAAGCTTTTCCCGAACCCAGCATAATACAAACCCTATTTAATTTTTTGCCCCTATAGGAAGCTTTTCCCGAACCCAGCATAATATAAACCCTATTTAATTCCTTATACTTTTATCGAGAGTATTCTTAGGTAACTTCAGTTATCTAAGATGTAATTAACTATAGGGGCTGGCCCTTATAGGAAGCTTTTCCCGAACCCAGCATAATATAAACCCTATTTAATTCCTTATATTGATTGAGAGTATTCTTAAGTAACTTCTGTTATTTAAGATGTAATTAACTATAGGGGCTTGCCTCAGTCTTCTTAGGTAACTTTTGTTACCTAAGATGTAATTAACTATAGGGGCTTGCCCTTATAGGAAATTCTTAGGTAACTTTTGTTACCTAAGAAAAGCTCCCGAACCCAGCATAATATAAACCCTATTTAATTCCTTATATTAAATAGGGGAATTTGTCGACCAATATATTGGTTTCGTNATTATGGGGTCAGTTTGACTTCATCTTTTTCAAAACTAAAATTTTTAAAAATGTCCTTCCGAAGCGGGCAACAGGATTTCAATTCCGATGACCGACAGCTTCTTTCGGGCAAACCCCACACCATAAATAGTGCCGACAAGAAGATCGCCGCTACTTTACCATCACCTCATAGACACAGTAAGGAGAGGAAGAAGTCTGCTTCTATCACCCGAGTCAGTTCAATTTTTCAGAGACTAGCTGCCAAAGAAGGTTGTTTAGTTGGCGAGTTACTTAAATGAGTGGGGTGTGCAGTATCCCCTTGCATGAAAAAAATTTTAAGGGACGCCAAGTCTACCAGACAGTCTCAGACATCAACTGAAGCCTTGCCTCCTCGCATTCCCATCAGGTTCCGCTTGAAAAGCAGAATTGATACTGCCATCGTCATAACTGATTCTACCGTCACTAGACCCGCAGGACGTCGACCAGTTAAGTCACGTCTGGGTCCAAGAATTCTACCAATTACCAGCCACAAGCGTGTTCTTAAAGTCCCAAAAGAAAGGACGAAGAGGTTATCTGGTAATGTATCTAGTCTTCTCCATGGGGAGCATACTTCTCTTCGACATGCTGATGTTTCTGCTGAGACACCCCTTCTCAAGACATCACCGTCAAATAAAAAGGTGTGGGTACCCAAGGTCGCTGTACCGATATGGTCCAGTAAACTCACAGGGCAGGATCATAAAATGAAGGAAAGGTCTAAAGTATCTGACATTGTAGCAACAATTGCTAGTGAGATGGATGAGCAAGTAAAGGATGTTTAGTAGAGTCCTCTAGATCTCAAGGTGCTACAAGAATCAATAATCGAAGAAAAGGTCGAAAAGCTCAGGGTCAAGATTTTTGAGTTGGCCCGAGAACATGGAGTTTCCATCAATGATAATGATGAAGATTTTGACTTCATTGATTACCTCGATGGAGATTTCATGGATATTAATGTCATCGAGACCAGAGTCGCTGCATCTGTACGCGACGCTCAACCTCTCATTGAAGAGAACATCGTAGATGAGCTACGTAGGACTGTTTTCCTAAAGGATGAGCAAATTAGCTAAATGGAGAAAATNTCTAATCTTGTCAAAGGAGATGAGAGAGTCTCTGGTTAAAACTTTGCTTGGCCCAGAGATTTGCTTAGCCCAGTTGGCCAGCACATCCTCGGATGAAGTTTGCTTGTTGAAAGAACAGTTTGGGATAACCTTCACATATGAAGACTTGTTGCTCTGTACCGCCGACCATAATCACCCACTTTATATCTCCATTAACATCGACAGATTTGTGTTGTCCAGAGTTTTGGTAGATCCTGGAGCATCCCTCAACTTGATGAGCCTACGGACGTTGGCCTATTTGGATATTGAAGCTCAGGTGCTTACGGCTGATAAAATGATGCTAAGAGGATTCAACCAACAGGGAAAGAGAGCCCTTTGATCAATTAAATTACTTATGAAAGTTGGAGAACTAGTAACAACCGCTAAATTCCATATCATCGACGCCGAGACCTCTTTAAATGCTATACTGAGTCGACCATGGATTCACAAACATAATATGGTTTTGCCGTCTCAACACCAATGCATTAAGTATTACAAGGAAGGATAAGAACATTGCATCAAGGGAGATTCACAACCATTTTCAGTTCATGAAGTTTACATTCATGAAGATGCCGCATACTATGCGCCTCTAAAGAAAACTGTCTTCTCTTGTGAAGTTGTGGCAAATAAAGTGGAAGATTCAGAAGAATCAAAAAAAGGAAGCCATTCAGCTCCGCTTCAGAGAGCTTCCACCACTTTCTTGTGACGAATTGGTGGGATTTTTTTTAGTTCGCGCACTTGAGGTCGAGGCCAAGGACGTGGACGAGGAAGAGCCAACTTGATTGTTGAACGGGCCAAGCCGACCATCAGCATTGCTAATGAAGAAAGTTCTGAAGATGAAATAATAATGACAAAATAGAAGAAATCTCAGTACGAGATATCTTTAGAAGATACGAACAAAGTGAATATGCGACAATGTATGATTGGATAAACCACTATGTGAATACCATGACCCTTACTCTGATTCTCCATCCAAAGGTCAAGAGTTTAGAGGTCAAGAAGATCTGTAGCGTNCAGAGTATTTGAAAAGAAGTCTAGAATAGTGGAAATGGTTGATAAAGGAAAACAACCAATGAAGATACATGCAGAGGATTCTTGTCAGTCTTCATCGCAGCATGCTCAACAGCAGACACAACAGTATGGCCAGCCTAGTCAGCAACCGCATCAGAGAGGATCATACCAAACAGAGAATAAGAAAATGTCCATTGTGGAACGTAAGAAAGTGGTGTATTTCTTCAAATATGAAGTCGTGCTCAAAATGTTCAGAAGTCTGGTGAAGAAGCATGAGTTCAGATTACCAGATCCAAAGAAACCCAAAGAGGTCGACAAGAAGGATTAACCAAATTATTGCCCGTATCATAGATTTCTTGAATACACTTTAGAGGAATGTTTCATTTTCAAGGATTGGCTCAGGTGGAATCTTAAAGAAGGGAATATATGATCCCGAAAGAATATTTAAAAGAACCTGAAAAAGGNCAAATTATTGCCCGTATCATAGATTTCTTGAATACACTTTAGAGGAATGTTTCATTTTCAAGGATTGGCTCAAGTGGAATCTTAAAGAAGGGAATATAATGATCCCGAAAGAATATTTAAAAGAACCTGAAAAAGTTTCTATAAATGTGATTTTGGCTCAGCCAGTCTCTCTGATTGACCCATATACTGGTAAAGGATGGAGTACAACTTGGAACAAGCTTAAGAGGGCCCTGAACCAAATCTAGAATGCATCAGCACAATCTCCCGTTCAGATTCTTCAGCCTGCCAAGTCTGAGATGAAGATTCTGCCAGAAGACNGAATGCATGAGCACAATCTCCCGTTCAGATTCTTCAGCCTGCCAAGTCTGAGATGAAGATTCTGCCAGAAGATCCGTCACCGTCAAAGAAGAAGAAGAATACTACCAGGAAGACTGATGGCCAGGGGGGTAGGATAGGGGCTGCCTCTGATAGATTAGTTGTCTCAAATTTGGAGAAGAAAATCCTCGAACCCCTTACCTTATATGATTATTTTTTCCCCTCCAGGTCTTATGAATATAATGATTATGATTACGGCTATGTTTTAACTGTTTCTAGTGATAACATAATCAATTATGACCAATCTAACTTTGATCTCGATTACCAAAATGATCCTCAAATCATACTTAAGTTTGATGAACCTGCTAGTAAGAACAAAGAAGACATCAACAATAACGATTATGATAGCGTCGGGAGTGACGAACCAATCCTCGAGTGACATGGTCTACCACTTGCCAACAACTTAGATATTTCCGACAAAGAAGAAACATTGGAAGATTTGCCTACGGCATCTCAAGAAGAAGGAATTACAGAAGTGAGCTTATGGAGCGGGAAAGTATTACCACCGCAAATAACTCCAATGAATAAAATAAAGCAAATAGTAACTCAAGAAGAGCTACCTCCACCTCCGCCCGTGGAGGAACCATGTAACCAAGAGAAAATTGGAGGATCATACATAGTGGATTACAATGTGCTAGCTCATCTTAGGAAGTTGCCGACCAAATTAGGCATCTACGACGCTCTAATCTTGTCAAAGGAGATGAGAGAGTCTCTGGTTAAAACTTTGCTTGGCCCAGAGATTTGCTTAGCCCAGTTGGCCAGCACATCCTCGGATGAAGTTTGCTTGTTGAAAGAACAGTTTGGGATAACCTTCACATATGAAGACTTGTTGCTCTGTACCGCCGACCATAATCACCCACTTTATATCTCCATTAACATCGACAGATTTGTGTTGTCCAGAGTTTTGGTAGATCCTGGAGCATCCCTCAACTTGATGAGCCTACGGACGTTGGCCTATTTGGATATTGAAGCTCAGGTGCTTACGGCTGATAAAATGATGCTAAGAGGATTCAACCAACAGGGAAAGAGAGCCCTTTGATCAATTAAATTACTTATGAAAGTTGGAGAACTAGTAACAACCGCTAAATTCCATATCATCGACGCCGAGACCTCTTTAAATGCTATACTGAGTCGACCATGGATTCACAAACATAATATGGTTTTGCCGTCTCAACACCAATGCATTAAGTATTACAAGGAAGGATAAGAACATTGCATCAAGGGAGATTCACAACCATTTTCAGTTCATGAAGTTTACATTCATGAAGATGCCGCATACTATGCGCCTCTAAAGAAAACTGTCTTCTCTTGTGAAGTTGTGGCAAATAAAGTGGAAGATTCAGAAGAATCAAAAAAAGGAAGCCATTCAGCTCCGCTTCAGAGAGCTTCCACCACTTTCTTGTGACGAATTGGTGGGATTTTTTTTAGTTCGCGCACTTGAGGTCGAGGCCAAGGACGTGGACGAGGAAGAGCCAACTTGATTGTTGAACGGGCCAAGCCGACCATCAGCATTGCTAATGAAGAAAGTTCTGAAGATGAAATAATAATGACAAAATAGAAGAAATCTCAGTACGAGATATCTTTAGAAGATACGAACAAAGTGAATATGCGACAATGTATGATTGGATAAACCACTATGTGAATACCATGACCCTTACTCTGATTCTCCATCCAAAGGTCAAGAGTTTAGAGGTCAAGAAGATCTGTAGCGTTGGTTCAAGGCTGATCAAATTTTATCATGCTTCTACTTCTACTAACTTGAAAATCATGTACATTTGGATGAGGATCCTAATGAATTAATGGAATTACCTTCTGGTTACTTTCCCCTTCTGTACAAAAGTTGATTCAACAGGGACATTTGCCAACATAATTGCCAAAAGATAAATTACAACTTTTTGAAAAATTGTGGGATGTTAAAAGTTGAACTCCCAACTCGAAAAAGGGTATCAAATTTGGTATAGTCGGACTAGTCGATGATTTAGAATTTTTCATGATTGTTACTGGTGAATCGAAAGATTATTGCCTCGATGTGGAGGATGACTCTACCAATTAGTAGATAGAAGATGCTTCACCAGAATTTGAGGAAGAAATCAAGTTAATTGTTGATGAATTGAAGGAAATTAGCCTCGGGACGGAAGAGAAGCCCCAACGTAAACGATGAAGAATCATTAGAGTTGATTAAACTGTTAATAGAATTTAAAGATTGCTTTGCATGGAGTTTTGATGAAATGTCAGGACTGTCAGCAGAAGTTGCAATTCATAAACTTGGGTTGGACAAAAATATGACCCCGATAAAACATGTTCCAAGAAGAATGCGCCTCAAAATAGAGCCGTAAGTCATTGCCGAAGTAAAGAAATTAATAGACGCTAACTTCGCGAGAGAAGAGCAATAACCCACATGATTAGCTAACATTGTGCCGGTTAAGAAGAAAGCGGGCAAATCTGTGTATGTGTTTACTTCAGGGATTTGAACAAAGCATGTCTAAAGGAAGAATTTCCATTACCAATTCCAGAAAGAATGGTGAACATTGCTTCGACTCATGAAATTTTCTCCTTCATAGACGGATCGTCAGGATACAACCAAATCAAGATGGCTCTCGAGGATGCAGCACTTACAGCCTTTAGAACGCCAATTAAAATTTTCTGTCACACAGTGATGCCGTTTGGATTGAAGAATGCTGGAGCAACATACCAACGAGCTATGACAAAGACTTTTGATGATCTCATTCACAACCAAGTGGAATGCTATGTGGATGAGTTGGTCCTCAAGAGTAAACAAAAAATAGACCATTTGTATGATTTGAGGATCTAGTTCGAACAATTACGACAGTACGACCATAAGATGAATCCCTTAAAGTGCGTCTTCAACGTTACCTCCAAAAAATTCTTAGGATTCATTGTCCGTCATTGAGAAATCGAGATTGACCCGGATAAGATTAAAGTTATCTTGGAAATGCCTCCTTCCAAAAGCTTGAAATAACTACGTTCCTTCCACGGGAAGTTGGCATATCTGAGATGCTTTATTTATAATCTCTCAGGTAGGTGTCAACCCTTCATGGCATTAGTTGAAAATGACTCCAAATTTGTTTGGGAAGAGAAATGCCAAAGGGCTTTTGAGGATGTTAAACAATATTTAATGACACATTTTNCCAAAAGCTTGAAATAACTACGTTCCTTCCACGGGAAGTTGGCATATCTGAGATGCTTTATTTATAATCTCTTAGGTAGGTGTCAAACCTTCATGGAATTAGTTAAAAATGACTCCAAATTTGTTTGGGAAGAGAAATGCCAACGAGCTTTTAAGGACGTTAAACAATATTTAATGACACATTTCTTTTTGGAAGCCCTTATCCCGAGTAGACCTTTAATACTTTATGTTACGGCCTTATATGACTCTCTTGGAGCCCTCTCAGCCCAAGTCAATAACAAAGGTAAGAAAAATGCACTCTACTACTTGAGTATTCNTGGAAGCCCTTATCCCGAGTAGACCTTTAATACTTTATGTTACGGCCTTATATGACTCTCTTGGAGCCCTCTTAGCCCAAGTCAATAACAAAGGTAAGAAAAATGCACTCTACTACTTGAGTATTTGTCTAATACCGACGGAGATAAGGTATCCGCTTATTGAGAAGCATTGTCTAGCTTTAATTTTTGCCGCCCGGAAGCTTAGACATTACATGTTTTCTCATAAAGTAACTCTAATTTCAAAATTTAATACATTGTAATATTTAATGACCCGACCAATACTCTCTGGACGTCTAGTAAGATGGTTGATGATTTTGTTGTAATTTGATATAAGTTTTGTTCCCCTCCGTGCTATTAAAGGACATATTTTAATAGATTTTCTCGCTGCACACCCACTTTCAGTTGGGTCCCCTCTTAATGATGAACTACCAAATGAACCCATATTACAAATAGAATTCTCCAGTGCGCAAAGCTGGGAGATGTACTTTGATGGAGCTTCATCAGCCAGAAAAGACAAAGGATTAGGAACTGTTANTAATTTGATATAAGTTTTGTTCCCCTCCGTGCTATTAAAGGACATATTTTAATAGATTTTCTCGCTGCACACTCACTTTCAGTTGGGTCCCCTCTTAACGACGAACTACCAGATGAACCCATACTACAAATAGAATTCTCCAGTGCGCAAAGCTGGGAGATGTACTTTGAAGGAGCTTCATCAGCCAGAAAAGACAAAGGATTAGGAACTGTTGNTACCATGACCCTTACTCTGATTCTCCATCCAAAGGTCAAGAGTTTAGAGGTCAAGAAGATCTGTAGCGTTGGTTCAAGGCTGATCAAATTTTATCATGCTTCTACTTCTACTAACTTGAAAATCATGTACATTTGGATGAGGATCCTAATGAATTAATGGAATTACCTTCTGGTTACTTTCCCCTTCTGTACAAAAGTTGATTCAACAGGGACATTTGCCAACATAATTGCCAAAAGATAAATTACAACTTTTTGAAAAATTGTGGGATGTTAAAAGTTGAACTCCCAACTCGAAAAAGGGTATCAAATTTGGTATAGTCGGACTAGTCGATGATTTAGAATTTTTCATGATTGTTACTGGTGAATCGAAAGATTATTGCCTCGATGTGGAGGATGACTCTACCAATTAGTAGATAGAAGATGCTTCACCAGAATTTGAGGAAGAAATCAAGTTAATTGTTGATGAATTGAAGGAAATTAGCCTCGGGACGGAAGAGAAGCCCCAACGTAAACGATGAAGAATCATTAGAGTTGATTAAACTGTTAATAGAATTTAAAGATTGCTTTGCATGGAGTTTTGATGAAATGTCAGGACTGTCAGCAGAAGTTGCAATTCATAAACTTGGGTTGGACAAAAATATGACCCCGATAAAACATGTTCCAAGAAGAATGCGCCTCAAAATAGAGCCGTAAGTCATTGCCGAAGTAAAGAAATTAATAGACGCTAACTTCGCGAGAGAAGAGCAATAACCCACATGATTAGCTAACATTGTGCCGGTTAAGAAGAAAGCGGGCAAATCTGTGTATGTGTTTACTTCAGGGATTTGAACAAAGCATGTCTAAAGGAAGAATTTCCATTACCAATTCCAGAAAGAATGGTGAACATTGCTTCGACTCATGAAATTTTCTCCTTCATAGACGGATCGTCAGGATACAACCAAATCAAGATGGCTCTCGAGGATGCAGCACTTACAGCCTTTAGAACNGGGTAGAGGCAATACCGTTATGAGAGGTTACAACACAACACATCCATCAATTTTTCAAAAGCCAAGTCGTCTACCGTTTCGAAGTTCCGCGCAGAATAATTTCCGACAGTGAGACAGGCTGAAGAGCACAAAAATCAATAATTTCATCAAACGACATGGGATAGATTAGAGATACTCTACCATCTACTATCCCAAGGCAAATGACCAGGCCGAGGCCTTCAACAAGACACTGGTACAAATTTTGAAGAAAACAGTAGACAAAAACAAAAGAAATTGGCATAACAATTTTTTAGAAGCCTTGTGGGCCTACCAGACAATGTTCAAGACTCCCACTCAGTGTACACCCTACATGCTCGTGTATGGGTCCAAGGTTGTACTACTGTTAGAAGTCTAGNGGGTAGAGGCAATACCGTTATGAGAGGTTACAACACAACACATCCATCAATTTTTCAAAAGCCAAGTCGTCTGCCATTTCGAAGTTCCGCGCAGAATAATTTCTGACAGTGAGACAGGCTGAAGAGCACAAAAATCAATAATTTCATCAAACGACATAGGATAGACTTGAGATACTCTACCATCTACTATCCCAAGGAAAATGACCAGGCCGAGGCCTTCAACAAGACACTGGTACAGATTTTGAAGAAAACAGTAGACAAAAATAAAAGAAATTGGCACAACAATTTTTTAGAAGCCTTGTGGGCCTACCAAACAATGTTCAAGACTCCCACTCAGTGTACACCCTACATGCTCGTGTATGGGCCCAAGGCTGTACTACTGTTAGAAGTCTAGACGCCAACTCTTAGAGTCGCCGTTGCAAATCAACTTATAATAGAGGAAAGTGCAAAACTCAGACTTGAAGAATTAGAAAGTCTTGAAGGAAAGCGACTAGAAGCACAACAGCATCTGGAGCTTTACAAGGCAAGGATGGTACAAGCTCATGACAAGTTGGTCTACCAAAGGACATTCAAAGTTGGTGATCTCGTACTTGTTATCAAAAGGCCTATTCTTGCACGCCCCAAAGTAGGTGGAAATTTTGAGCCAACTTGGGAGGGACCATTTATCGTAGAAATGGTCTACACAGGAGGAGTCTACCGNGACTAGAAGCACAACAGCATCTGGAGCTTTACAAGGCAAGGATGGTACAAGCTCATGACAAGTTGGTCTACCCAAGGACATTCAAAGTTGGTGATCTCGTACTTGTTATCAAAAGGCCTATTCTTGCACACCCCAAAGAAGGTGGAAATTTTGAGCCAACTTGGGAGGGACCATTTTTTGTAGAAAAGGTCTACACAGGAGGAGTCTACCAGCTAGTAGATTTTCAAGGCAAAAGACCCATGTTGCCAATCAACGGACGATACTTGAAGACATACTATGCAACTTAACATTGCTTGAATTGAAATTTTAAAATTTTGATTATTCTAGGGTTATTTATTTGGCCAAACATATGTGACCTGGTCCAAAAAATTTGTAATAAAATTAACCTCAATAAAATGAAAATTTTTAAATTCACATACTTCGATTTTCTTCTTTCTACTTTTAAATTAAACAATATATATATATATATATATATATATATATATATATATATAAATGAAC
>JXCR01098154.1:2022-27383 GCA_002079205.1 Phalaenopsis hybrid cultivar | reverse complement strand
TCACCAGCATCTTTTAAATTATAATTGAACTCTTTAATAGCCCAATATGTTTTATGCTCAAGTTCAACTGGTAAGTGACAAGCTTTCCCAAATATTAGCTTATATGGGGGCATTTCTATAGGAGTTCTATATGTAGTCCTATAAGCCCACAAATCATAGTCAAGTTTGACTGACCAATACATTTTTGTTAGATTCACAGATTTTCCATAATTCTTTTAATTTTTTGATTGGATAATTCAGCCAAACCACTTGTTAAGAGAATAAGCAGTAGCAATCCTATGATTTATATGATATTTCTTTAATAACTTCTCCATAATGGCATATATGAAATGACATCCCCCATCAGTAATGATAACTCTCAGCATCCTAAATCTACAAAATATGTTCGTTTTCAAAAATTTTGCAACACTTTGAGAATCACATCGAGGTAAAGCAACAACTTCTATCCATTTGGATACATAGCACATTGCTAACAGAATATATAAATTTCTGAAAGATGGTATAAATGGTCCCATGAAATCTAATCCCCAAACATAAAATATTTTAACTTCTAACATATAATTGAGGTACATCTCATTTCTTCTAGATATATTGCCTACTCTTTGACATCTATCACAAGTTTTAATATAAGCATTAACATCTCTAAAATTTGTAGGCCAATAAAATCTAGATTGTAGAATTTTTTATGTTATTTTATCAACACCAAAATGTCCCCCAAAATTAGAATTATTATATTTTTAGATAATTACATAAGTTTTTCTACTGGTACACATCTTTGAATGATCAGATCCTTTCCTTATTTATATAAGTATGGGACATCTCAAAAATAAGTCTTAGCTTCAGAAATAAACTTCTTCATTTGTTGGTATGTCATTCCATAGGGTTTAAGATCACTAAAAATATAGTTCAAAATGTCGGCATACCACAGAA
Source organism: Phalaenopsis hybrid cultivar (assembly GCA_002079205.1). Lineage (NCBI taxonomy): Eukaryota > Viridiplantae > Streptophyta > Magnoliopsida > Asparagales > Orchidaceae > Phalaenopsis > Phalaenopsis hybrid cultivar. The sequence goes on along the minus strand of JXCR01098154.1, from coordinate 26,453 downwards.
CACGCCACTCATTTATAGTGAACAATTTTTCATCTGAATAATGTTCATTAATTTCTTTTTCAAAATAGAGTGATTTTTCTAATTCAAACCTGGACAAATGATCAGCAATTTTATTTTAAGTTCCCTTCCAATCACTATTTCAAAATCAAACCCTTGTAAAAGAAGAATCCATTTTATAAGTTTGGTTTAGTATCCTTCTTTTTCATTAAGTATTTAGTAGCATAATGATCTGTATGTACTATACAATGAGTTCCAACCAAATATGATCTAAATTTATCATAGGCATATACTCTTGCTAACAACTCTTTTTCAGTTATTGTATAATTAGTTTGAGTTTCATTAAGAGTTTTACTAGTATAGTAAATAACTTTAAAAATTTTATTATATCTTTGTCCTAAAATAGCTCCAATAGCATAATCACTTGAATCACTCATAAGTTCAAAAGGTTTTTCCCAATTTGGTGAAACTCTAATTGGTGCAGTGATTAATTTTTCTTTTAATAATTTAAAAATGTTAAGGCATTCCTCATCAAAATTGAAAATTACATCTTTCTCTAGTAAATGGCGTAAAGGCTTAACAATCTTATAAAAGTCCTTAATATATCGCATGTAGAATCCAACTTGTCCTAAAAAACTCCTAATTTTCCTAACATTTGTTGGATATGGTAAATTAACGATCACTTGAATGTTAGCAGGATCTACTTCCACACCATTTTCTGATATTTGATGACCTAATACAATTTCTCCTTCAATCATAAATTGGCATTTTCCCAGTTAAGGACTAAATTTGTTTCTTCACTGTGCTTAAGAACTTTAGATAAATGTTATAAACATGATTCAAATGAAGTTCCAAACACTAAAAAATCATCCAAAAAGACTTCAATCCCTTTTTCAATTAAATCACAAAAAATTTCCATCATACATCTTTGAGATGTAGCAGGGGCATTACATAAACCAAAGGGCATTCTTCTAAAAGCAAAAGTACCATAAAGACTCGTAAATGTTGTTTTCTCTTGACCCTCAGGGGATATCTGAATTTGGTGATAACCGGTATATCCATCCAGAAAACAAAAGTATTTATGCCCAACTAGTCTATCCAGCATTTGATCAAGAAAGAGTAGTGGAAAATGATCTTTCATAGTGGCAAAATTTAATTTTCTATAATCAATGCATATTCTCCACCCTGTAAGTTGTAGTAGGTATTAACTCATTATGCTCATTCACAGTTACAGTTACTCCTCCTTTCTTAGGAACAAAGTGAAATGAACTAACTCATGCACTATCAAAAATAGGGTAGATAATTCTAGCATCTAACCACTTTAAAATTTCTTTCTTAACAATCTCTTTCATAACAGGATTTAATCTACTTTGTGGATCAGCCCTGGGTTTGCAGTTTTCTTCCAAATTAATTCTATGCATACAAATTGAAAGACTGATTCATTTAATATCAGCAATTATCCATCCGAAGGCTTTCTTAAAATTTTTTAGAATTTTCATCAGCTTTTCTTCTTCTTCCTTTGTTAACTTCGAGAAAATTATAACAAGTAAAGTAGAGGAGCCTCCTAAAAAGGAATATTTTAAATTTTCAAAAAGTAATTTCAACTCAAGCTCTAGAGGTTTTTCAATAGATGGACAAAATGATTTATCTTTATCTATCGTGTCCAAAATTTCAAAACTTTCTTGAACATAACTTGAATCTTCCTCAAAAAGGTTTACACATTGATCTAATTCCTCTTCTTTTTTGTGTTCCAAATCTTTTCCTTCAGATTTTTCTTCATAAGTAGCCTTAAAATGGCATTCGCTCAGATATCTTATAACATTAATTCTATAGCATTCATCATCCTTACCTTTTGCAGGGTATTTCTTTGATTTTAAAATGTTGAAAGTAACAGTTTGATCATTGATGTGCATTGTTAATTCCCCTTTTTGCACATCTATCATTGCTCTTCCTAAGGCTAGGAAAGGTCTTCTCAAAATTATAGGTATCTCTTTATCTTCCTCCATATCTAGCACAATGAAATCAACAGGAAAGATAAATTGATCCACTTTCATTAGGACTTCTATAACTCATTTAGGATAGGATAGGTTGTTGAACGATCTGCTAACTGCAGAGTTATAGTAGTAGGGGTTGTTTCTCCTAATCCTAATCTTTTAAATATTGATAATGACATAATGTTAATGCTTGCACCTAAATCACATAAAGCTTTCCCATAAAATGTATCTCCTATTGCACATAAAATTGTAAAGCTACCAGGATCTTTAAGCTTTTCAGGAAGTTTCTTCTGAATTATAACACTGCACTCCTTACTAAGTGCAGCAGTCTCATTATCTTCAAACTTCCTTTTTATGTTGAGAATATCCTTCATAAACTTTACATAGCTTGGCATTTGTTCTAAGGCTTCAGCAAATGAAATATTGATTATAACCTTCTTAAATATTTCTAGAAATTTTGCAAATTGCTTATCCAACTTCTGTTGTTGAAGTTTCTGAGGAAATGGTGGTGGCTGTTTTTCTAAATCAATTTTTTGGTGGAGAAATAGGTCTTTCAGAAACTTTCNTCTGAGGAAATGGTGGTGGCTGTTTTTCTAAATCAATTTTTTGGTGGAGAAATAGGTCTTTCAGAAACTTTCGAAGCATCCTCTTTTGATTCTTCAATTTCTTCTTTCTCTACTTCATTCTCTTTTTGAACCCTACCTTTCAACTCTCTTACACTTCTAAGTTGTATAGCCTTAACTTGCTCTTTATTCAGGTCTGTTAGATTTGATTCAGTATTACTAGGAAGTGTTGCCTGGGATTTATTACTTAATGAACTTGGGATTTGCCCAAATTGATTCTCAATATTTCTAATTGTAGCTCCTTGACTTTGTAACAGATTACCCATTTGTAACATCACTTCTTCTATAGACAACTTCTAATCCTTAAATTGTGTATTACTGTTGATTCCTAGAGGATAAGTAGATCTATTATTATTATTCCCTTGATTGTTCCAGTTTCCTAATGGGTTTACTTGGTTGTTCCCTCATTGCTGATAGTTATCATCCAAATTATTATTCTAGTTAAAGTTGGGATGATTCTTCCAACCCCATTGCTGATTATTACTACCCGAATTGTTATTCCAATTAAAGTTGGGATGGTTCTTCCAACCTACCACCCGAATTGTTATTCCAGTTAAAGTTGGGATGGTTCTTCCAAACTGGGTTATAATAATTTGGCCAATTGAAGTTAGGATGGTTCTTCCAACCTGGGTTATAATAATTTGAATATGGGTTATTCTATTTATTATTTATGACATTCAAAGTTTCTAATGATGTTTGAGAATCTACCATTTGGCCTAATGAATTCTCTTCAATTGTTGAAATTGATTCTGCTTATTATTTATGGCATTCAAAGTCTCTAATGATGTTTGAGAATCTACCATTTGGCCTAATGAATTTTCTTCAATCGTGGAAATTGGTTGAGGAAAATTCATTCCAAATTGGTCTAACTTCTTTGNGTCTCTAATGATGTTTGAGAATCTACCATTTGGCCTAATGAATTTTCTTCAATCGTGGAAATTGGTTGAGGAAAATTCATTCCAAATTGGTCTAACTTCTTTGAAATTGCAAGAACTTGATTTGCTAACATAATAAATGCATCAGTTTCATGAATATTGGTTACTTTTTTTGGATTCACCCTCTTAGAAGGCCATTGAAAAATATTGGTAGCCATCTCTTCAATTAAAGCATAAGCTTCATGAAATGGTTTTGACATCAATTAACCACCAGCAGCGGCATCAATAATAGATCTAAGAGAACCAATTAATCCATTTTAAAAGGTTTGAATTATTAACCAATTTGGTATAGCAGGGTGTGGACACTTACTTAAGAGTTCTTTAAATTGTTCCCATGCTTCATAAATAGATTCCCCTTCAAACAGATTAAAAGATGTAATATAATTTCTAACCTTCGTAGTTTTTTATGGTGGAAAATATTTAGCAAGAAATTTTTGTGCTAAATCACCCTAAGTTCTGATAGATCCAGGTACTAATGAATTCAACCACATCTTAGCTTTATCCCTCAGTGAGAAAGCAAATAACCTAAATCTTATGACATCATCTGAAACACCATCGTATTTAAATGTAGCACACAATTCTATAAAATTAGGAAGATGTAAATTTGGATATTCAGTTGGTGATCCCCCAAACTCATTATTTGATACCATTTGAATAATAGCAGGTTTAAGCTCAAATGAATTAGCCACTACAATAGGTTTTTGAATACTACAATGAAGTTCATCTACAGTAGGGTTGGCATAATCTCTTAAAGGTCTAAAATCTGGATGAATTTCAGTATTTTGATTATTTTGGTTTGCCATTTCTGTAATTTTTTTGGATTTTTTAAGATTTTAATTTTTTTGTTTTTCTAATTTTTCTATTAGTTCTTTCTAATTGAGAATCGTAGGGCACTAGTCCTTCAGAACCTGAACTACGCATACACTAACATATAATAAAATAGAACATATAACAAAAGATACAATATTTAAAGTTTAAATAAAACTTTCTAAAAATAGAAATTTACTTAGTTTTCTTCCCCGACAACGGCGCCAAAAACTTGATCCCGACTTAATGCTTATGCACAGTATAGCAATAGTTCTGATGGTATTTTTCACTTTTATTTATTTATTTTGTAACAAAACTAAAAACTTGATCCTGAAGAAGAATAAGAATTTAACTTTTTTAATTTGTATATATTTCTATTAGGATACTATGCAAGTATATATATTGTTATCAAGTAATTCAANTTTTCACTTTTATTTATTTATTTTGTAACAAAACTAAAAACTTGATCCTGAAGAAGAATAAGAATTTAACTTCTTTAATTTATATATATTTCTATTAGGATACTACGCAAGTATGTATATTGTTATCAAGTAATATAAGACTTTTTAATTAAGACCTTTATATCGAACCCACGGGGAAGATTATGTAATATGCACTTTTTAGAAAGTTTTCCTATTTTTAAGAAGATAATTACTCAAAATAAAAACAATTTTTTCAGGAATTTAAAATTTAAAATTTTTGGTATTTTTGATATTTTAACAAAACAGTAATTTAAAAAGATAACTAAAGTTTTTGTAGAAGAAAAGTAATTAATATGAAAATATCTTTCTTCTTATCATGAATCAGTAATAAGTATAAGAATTCTGTTGTGAAAGTATGCAAATTGTGTTTGAAAATATCTTTCTTCTTATCATGAATCAGTAATAAGTATAGGAATTCTGTTGTGAAAGTATATTTTGGTATTTTTGATATTTTAACGAAACAGTAACAACTTAAAAAGATAACTAAAGTTTTTGTAGAAGAAAAGTACTTAATATGAAAATACTCTTATCATGAATCAGTAATAAGTATAGGAATTCTGTTGTAGAAGTATGCAAATTGTGTTGTGTCAAATAGGAGCAATAAAATTCTTTACCCTTACTAGAGTTGCTATAAAGAACATTGGCTAATTTAAAGTTTGAATAGTTCTGAAGATCGGCTAGGCAGAACCCTTACTAGAGATGATATAAAGAACATTGGCTAATTTAAAGTTTGAATAGTTCTGAAGACAGGCTAGGCCCCTTACTAGAGATGCTATAAAGAACATTGGCTAATTTAAAGTTTGAATAGTTCTAAAGACTCGCTAGGCAAGGAAGATAATAGCTCTCACTCTAAAGTTCTCTTGATTCCCTCCACCTAGGGGTTAACATTCTCATATCAGAACCTAAAATAATAAACCAGGTTGGGGGCTTTAACTTGTCACTTCAAAGTTCTCTAACTCTACACCCATCAATACATTTTTTCCTATTTGTTTGCACTCAATCATATAAATTACATTCTCATTCATACAACTTCATGTGATTCATTCCAACTGTTGACTGAGACAATACCAGCCCAGTTTTTACATGTTCTCACAATAAATTTAACATCTGGATTGGCCAAATCAAGAAGTAAATGAAGCTGGATTTAAATCATCACAACTTCTTCCAACATTAAAGATCAATACTCTCCACAACATCCATCCAAAACTTAATATTTAAATCATCACAACTTTTTCCAACATTAAAGATCAATACTCTCCACAACTTCCATCCAAATAAATCATCACAACTTCTTCCAACATTAAAGATCAATACTCTCCACAACTTCCATCCAAAACAATCATCACAACTTCTTCCAACATTAAAGATCAATACTCTCCACAACTTACATCCAACACCATCACAACTTCTTCCAACATTAAAGATCAATACTCTCCACAACTTCCATCCAAAACATAATAACTTATTATTTTAAGAAGAAAGATAAAGAAAACTAATCAAAATCCATGGAGAAAACAAAACCACACTTTAGTTTAAAAGAAGAAATTATTATCAAACCAACAACAGGTCTCGATTAAAACCAAAAGTAGTCTAGNACTTTAGTTTAAAAGAAGAAATTATTGTCAAACCAACAACAGGTCTCGATTAAAACCAAAAGTAGTCTAGACTAAGATAAAACTTATCTCAAGTCCTCCACCAAACTCTTGAAGTTCCTTTGAATCTTCTTTCTCTTTTACAATCACTCAAAACAAAATAATAAAAAGGATAAAGTAAATAAAAAGTGGTTCCTGAAAATATCTCCCAACTAACTCCCTAGAGAAGAACTTTCAAAACTTGCCAATATTTTCAGGACACTTTTCTAAGGCCTCTCTTCTTTATTTTATAGTTTTCCAAGAGATGTCTTAGGATCTCTTCAAAATGTTTCTTGATTCGAAGATNAAAAGTGGTTCCTGAAAATATCTCCCAACTAACTCCCTAGAGAAGAACTTTCAAAACTTGCCAATATTTTCAAGACACTTTTTTAAGGCCTCTCTTCTTTATTTTATAGTTTTCCAAGATATGCCTTAGGATCTCTTCAAAATGTTTTTTGATTCGAAGACGCATCCTTTCATGATAATTTTTATCCATGGTGGTTACAACCATCTATTAAGCCAATGGGTGCCTCAAAAACCTCCTCAAAATTTATGAAAACCTATTTTACTTGTCTAGTAACTGCCACTGGCGCTTAAGCACGGGGTCTCGGTGCTTAGACACGGTCTTCTCTATTTAACCAGTGCTTAAGAGTCGGATCTGCGCTTAGANTGATAATTTTTATCCATGGTGGTTACAACCATCTATTAAGCCAATGGGTGCCTCAAAAACCTCCTCAAAATTCATGAAAACCTATTTTACTTATCTAGTAACTGCCACTGGCGCTTAAGCACGGGGTCTCGGTGCTTAGACACGGTCTTCTCTGTTTAACCAGTGCTTAAGAGTCGGATCTGGTGCTTAGGCGCCAAAACTCTTTTGCACAATTTTTCACCTTTTTTCTCCAAATTTGATCATTTTTCACTCCTTTAAGCATTTTTTTTTCATTTTTACTTGTTTCTGCAAGAAAAATACAAAAATACCTTCCATTAAAGCGCAATATCTCAAAAATAGGTATATAAATGTGTCTAAAAATATTATATAATTTAGGTGTATTAAAGCTCTTGAGCTTCAATGTCCAAATAACCCAATGTCTGTAAGCTCATCAAGTTGAGTGATGCTCCAAAATCTACTAAAACTCTGGATAACATAAATATGTCAATGTTAACGAAGATGTAGAGTGGTAAGTTGTGGTCGGCGGTACTAAGCAGCAAATCTTCATCTGTGAAGGTTGCCCCCAAGCTGTTCTTTCAATGAAAAAACTTCATCCGAGGATGTGCTGGCCAACTAAGTTAAGCAAATCTCTGGGTCAAGCAAGGCTGTAGCTAGAGCTTCTCTCATCTCCTTTGACAGGATCAGAGCATCATAGATACTTAATCAGGCCGGTAGCTTCGTTAAGATGAGCTAGCACGGTGTAATCCACTTTATGTGGTCCTTAAATTTTCATNAAATAACCCAATGTCTGTAAGCTCATCAAGTTGAGTGATGCTCCAAAATCTACTAAAACTCTGGATAACATACATATGTCAATGTTAATGGAGATGTAGAGTGGTCAGTTGTGGTCGGCGGTACTAAGCAGCAAATCTTCATCTATGAAGGTTGCCCCCAAGCTGTTCTTTCAATGAACAAACTTCATCCGAGGATGTACTGGCCAACTAAGTTAAGCAAATCTCTGGGTCAAGCAAGGCTGTAACCAGAGCTTCTCTCATCTCCTTTGACAGGATCAGAGCATCATAGATACTTAATCAGGCTGGTAGCTTCCTTAAGATGAGCTAGCACGGTGTAATCCACTTTATGTGGTCCTTAAATTTTCACTTGGTTGTGTGGTTCTTCTACTGTTGGAGGTGGAGGTAGTTCTTCTCGAGTTACTATTTGATTTCCTTTGTCTGCCGGAGCTATTCTTAGGGGTAATACTCTCCCGCTCCTTAAGTTTACTTTTGTAATTTCTTCATATTGAGGTAACTTTGTTGTATCTTCCAATGTTTTTGCTTTGTCAGAAAGTTCTAAGTTGATGGTAAGTAGTGCACCTGGTGCTCGAGGATTGGTTCCTCACTCCCAATGCTATCATAGTTGTTATCATGGATGTCTTCTTCAGTCTTGTTAGCGAGTTCGTCGGGCTCAAGTACGATCTGGTATCATTGCGGGAATCAAGATCGAGGCTAGATTGGTCATTATTGATTACTTCATCACTAGAAAAAGTTAAAATGTAGCCAAAATCATGATCATTATATTCATAAGACCCCAAAGGGCAAAAATATAATCATACAAAGTCAGGGGTTCGAGGATTTTCTTTCTCGAATCTAAGATAAACAATCTAGTAGAGGCATCCCCTATCCTACCCCCTGTGCTATCAATCTTTGTAGTGGTAGTGTTATTCTTTTTCTTTGTCTTTGATGATGATGGCTCTTGTGGCAGAATCTTCATCCCGGGCTTGGCAGACTTAGAATTCTGAACGGAAGCTTGTTTTAATGCATTCTGGATTTGATTCAATATTTTCTTGGATGATTTGCTCCAAACTTCATTCCATTCATTTTTTCCAATATATGTAAAAGATTTTTTTGATGAATCTTGTATTTGGTTTAGTACCCACTTGAGCTCGTCCCAAATCGTACACCATCCCTCTTTTCCAGTATATGGATCAATCGGAGAAATTGGCTGGGCCAAAATAATATTTATAGAACCTTTTTCAAGTTCCCTTAAATATTCTTTAGAGATTTTTATATTTCCTTCTTTGAGATTTTTCTCGAGCCAATCCTTAAAGATGAAACATTCTACTACAGTGTGCCCGAGTAACCAGTGGTACGGGTAATAATTTGGTTCATCTTTGGATCTGGTAGTCTGAACTCAGGCTTCTTCATCAGACTTTTAAACATTTTAGACACAGCTTCATCTTTGAAAGAATACACCATTTTCTGTCATTCTGCCAGAGATATTCTCTTATTCTCTATTCGAGATGGCCCTCCTTAAGGCGGTCGCTAGCTTATACTGTCTATTTTCTTTCTGAGCCTGCTATGATGAAGATTAACGAGGATTTTTTGCATATATCTTCATTGGTTGTTTTTCTTTTTCGACAGTCGTTATTGTTCCTAATTTCTTTTCAAACACTCTAGTTGCCTTGGACTTCTCGTGTGAATCTATATGTTTGATTTCTTCTTGAAGTCTGTTGGCTTTACTGAGTAGCTTCTCGAAGGATTTGATGGTGAGTCCCTTCAGCACGAAAGCTACTAGCCCATAGATGCTTTTGAGTAAAATCTCAGTTGTATGATGTTCCTGTAGCTAAGGTTCACACTTCATGCTAAGGTTTCTCCACCTCAAATTATAGTCCACCAAAGTCTCGTTGGGCTTCTGCTTTTCCATCAGGAGTTCTCCTATAGAGACATGATGTTGCGCTCTAGCGAATCTCTTCACAAATAGTTATTCCAACTCGCCAAATGTTTTAACTGATCCGTTGGGTAAATCGGCATACCAATCAAAGGCAATCTCTGACAGGCTACTGACAAACTGTTGGAAGAGTAAAGCTTTGTTATTTCTTGTGTTGCCACAACTGGCTTGGAAGTGTGTTATATGTTATCTGGGATTTCCAATCCCATCAAGTATCTTAAGCTTTGGAACCACAAAACCCTTGGCGGCATCAAATTCCTCCGGCTAGGGTCTACCCTTTAAAATCAACGCACTGCCCTTAGATTGGGTTAAGGCCTCCCGAACTTGCTCAACCATTTGTTTAAATTCTTTCTCTAGTATGGCGCTCGATGGAGAATCCTTCTTTGGTTGTTCATCTTTGTTTATTGAGGCAACTTCTTTTCTTTCATCCATGATATGTATGATTTCTTGTTGGTTGATCTCTGAAGAGGCTAGTTACGGTGCTTGTGATTGCCCCTGAATGGTGGTCATGGCATTCATGGCGATGTCCATCTCTTTTATCCTTTTCTCTAGTTGGCTGACTTGCTCATCCCTTAGGAGAATAGCCCTACGCAGCTCATCTACGACGTTCTCTTTGACGAGAGGTTGAGCCTCGAGCGTAGATGTAGCAGCTCTGGTTTTGATAGCATGGACATCCATGAAATCTTCTTCAAGGTAGCATTATAGACAAAATCTTCTTCATTATCATCGATGGAGACTGCGTGCTCTCGAGCCAACTCAAAAATCTCTACTCTGAGCCTTTTAACTTTTTTTTATCATTAATTCTTTGATTGTTCTAAGATCTGGAGGACCCTTCTGGACCTCCTCCTCTTGCTCTTCCATTTCACNTGGATGATTTGCTCCAAACTTCATTCCATTCATTTTTTCCAATATATGTAAAAGATTTTTTTGATGAATCTTCTGGACCTCCTCCTCTTGCTCTTGCATTTCATTGGCAATTATTATGACGATGTCAAATACTTCAGACCCTGGCTTCATTCCGTGGTCTTGTCCTATAGGCTTACTAGACCGTATTGGTACAGTGACCTTGGGTATCTACACATTCTTCTTTGATGGTGATGTCTCAAGATGGTGTGTCCTACCGGAAACATTGGGATGTCGAGGAGAAGTATGCGCCCCATGGTGCAGACCAGCTACGGTACCGGGTAATTTCTTCATCTTTTCCTTTAAAATTTTAGGAATGCCTTTGTGGTGTATGCTCGATAGAATTCTTGGACCCAGTCTTGAATTAACTAGTCGATGGCCTGTGGTTCTGGTAATGGTAGAATTTGTGATGACAATAGCGGTATCAACTCTACTTCCCAAGCAGAATCAGATGGGAGCACGAGCAGACAAATCTTCAGTTAACATTTGAGGTTGTTTGGCAAACTTAATGTCCTTTAAAATCTTTTTCTTCATACAAAGGGAAATTGCATGCCCTACTCATTTAGGTAATTCATTAACTGAACAACCTTCTTTGACGGTTAGCCTCTGAAAAACTGAACTGACTCAGGTGATAGGAGTAGACTTCTTTTTCTCCTCACCATGTCCATGAAGTGACGGTAATGTAGCGGCAATTTTTTGAATACTCCAGTATCCATCGGTATCCATTAAAGGATAGAATCTACTTCCCCACATAAGTGGTTATACATCCAATAATTTTAACTCCTCTTGGTGAGGCTTTTCCTCAACAGGTATTTCCTCAAGAGTCTGGGCTTTAGTAACCCAATACCATCCAAACTCTTCTATTGTGGTTTCTCTTCTGAATTCGGGTTAGTGGTGCAGTTCTTGAACTCGATCTAATTTTGAATACTGATGGCGGGACAGCCAATCCCTCGGTCAGATCTTTAATGATCATTACTTCTTTCTGCTTAGCAGCAATGGGGATAGCAGGCTTCGTCAGTGCCATAATGGCAACAGTAGTCTTGGCCTTCTTATAAAAGGGGAAGTCTTGAAGACAATTCAGGTTGAACTCAGCAGACGACTCCTAAATTTCTAGAGCGGTGACTTTCATTATGACGAACAGGGCCTTCCTGAGGATAACCTTGAGGTCTTCAAATTCAGCTCCAAACTTAATGGTAGGAGCAATATTGTGGGCTTCATGGCTCATCGACGAGTTGCAAGAAAAATTCAGCTTTTGGTAGGCCATTGCAGCAGCTTTAAAATAGAAAGCTATGGGGTTAGCTATGNGAGCAATATTGTGGGCTTCATGGCTCATCGACGAGTTGCAAGAAAAATTCAGCTTTTGGTAGGCCATTGCAGTAGCTTTAAAACAGAAAGCTTTGGGGTTAGCTATATAGCCAAAACCTCGTAATCTTTAATGCAAGCATTGAAAATTAACAGAGGTTGATCTTTAGATCGGGTAAGTCTTAGTTTTGGGGACTTTAGAATTTTCAGCAAAAAAGGTAATATGAAAGTAGAAAATTTTAATTAATATAAGAAAATTTTAAAATGCACGCAGCACAACACTATTTGATTTAATTTGCAAAATAATAAATCAAACTCGAAAGGAAGATGTGAATTGTTTTAGGACCCAATGCGGAACCCATTTTTCACACACAATGCCCACATGGAACTAGTCCACAAACACACCTATTGGGGTTCCGACCCCACATCAAGACTTAAAGAGTCCTTAATGGCCTCCTGAACCCCTCCGTTCAAAGGTGATTGAACAGACAATCCTGAAGTCCAAAGAGTTGGTCCTTCTTTCCCAAGACAGAAATGAGTAAAGTATGTCAATGGAAAAAGAGTAATTTGGTCCAAGAGGGACATGGAAAAATTACCGATCTGTGAAGATAATATTTCCTTAATTAAATGGAGAGAAAAGCTTGTCCCCAGCGGAGTTGTCAGAAGTTGTCGGCACTATTTTTAGGTTGAGGAGTTACCCATAAGAAGTTGTCGGTCACCAGAATCAAACTTTCATTNTTGCCCGCTTTGGAAGGACATTTTAATTTACATATATATTTAAGTTTAGAAAAATATGAAATCAAACTAACCCCATATTTTTCATAGTTTAAATGAAACAGCAATGTACCACAAACCCTGTATCTATCCCAAATGATAAACACAAGATTTGAGGATGAGGCTCAATCAAATAAACTAAGAAATATATGACGTCCGTTTGGTTTGCAAAACTGTTTTATTTGTCGATAATTTCCCCTATTTAATATGAAGAATTAAATAGGATTTATATTAAGCTAGGTTAGGACAAGCTTTNACACAAGACTTGAGGATGAGGCTCGATCAAATAAACTAAGAAATATATGACATCCGTTTGGTTTGCAAAACTATTTTATTTGTCGATAATTTCCCCTATTTAATATGAAGAATTAAATAGGGTTTATATTAAGCTAGGTTAGGACAAGCTTTNGAGGAAGAATTAGCGGATATCATAGATCTAGAGGAAAACCTCGGTGACCTCCCAAGCTATCCTATTGTTTGGCTTCAGTTTTGAGGAAAAATTATTTAAGTGTTTCATCCTGCCAATTTTATTTAATTAGGGCTTACATTTGTGTAGAACGACCACACAAATAGCCTAGAAGATGTGAGGATTTAGGTTGTGATAAATGACAACCTCAAAATTCTAAGACGAGTTAGGGCTTATATTATATAGCAGGGTTATACAAAGGCCTAAAGATAAGTTGAGGATTTATGTTGCATAAGGAAACAACCTCGAAGTCCTATGGCCTGGTTGTTTAATTCTAAAGAATTTGTTTAGCAAGAAAAGACAGGTTTTACTATTAAAGATGGTCGTGCTGCCCACCATGCTAGCTCCAAGCTCCTTATCATGATGGGTTTAAGTTTTCTAGGGTGTCAAGTTATGATGTTAAATCATATGGCCTTATGGTTATAGTTCTTTAAAAATTTATGGGGCATGTTAAAGTTGATTAGAGTGACACCGGTTAGAATATCACGGTTCCATCAGTCTTGCACCACTATTTTTTATTGGATTCACTTTGTCCAAATGAATTTATTAAACTCAGCGTGATGAGTTCCATAATTTCATTTAAATAGTAGGAAGCCTCGTTAGCAACCATAAGTTACCTCCTCCAAGGGATTCCCGATCATCCGATAGAGACGTCTTAATTTATTTGTAGTTGTTGTTTTGTGTGATGTTTGTGGTTAAATTTTGAGTTGTCTTGTATTTTGAATGTTGTGGAGGTTTTCTTTATCTTGATTGATTTTAGTTTTGATTTTGGTTTTGGTTTTGTGGCTATCTTGACAATTTTATTTTTCATGCAGGGTGAGATTGTTGTTTAGCATACAAGTTTGTGTTTTGTTCATACATGTAGGTAAGTAAGCACAGTGTGGAAAACTTAACAAAAGATAATTTTGTAAACTATAAAAGCGTACCTGGCGAGTCTTCTCGTTCCACCACCTGAAACCCGAAATGCATATTAGAGCATTTTACATAAAGCGAAAAAGTAAGGTTTAGGTTATCTACCCAACCATAGGTCATATCTTGGTGGGTCTCTATTGACTTGGTTAAGGATGATCTTTGTTAAACAAAACATATTAAGTTTAGTAGAATTTTGAGGTATCTAATAGATCTGGAGGAAGAAGCAGGTCCATGTTTCCCTCTCACTACCTGGTGAAAAGCTTCGAGCTCGTTTAAACTTATAATGCTGCTTAATAATTCATCCTATGAATACCTTTAATACTCAGTCAACATTGATGTTTCAATTATCCTTAAGAGTAAGGTAATTATTATTTGTCATTTAATTTGGAAGTTATGTGGGTGAAGATCCTTAAAAGGGGCAAGTTAGCGTTATTGAAACACTTAGCCGATTTGAGTTCTAATTTCGGCTTTGGGTGTTCAAAGGTGTTTATTTTATATTCATTCTTCTAATTCTTATTTAATCAAATTTGATTTTAGCTTAAGTCACCACTAAGCCCTTTAGACTTTTGATAGATGTTTTGGTTATTTTGAAAGAAGTTGAATTTTTAAGTGATAATAATTATTCATTTCTTAAATCCATTTGAACATCAAATAGGGGTGTTAAATTAATGAGTTATCAACTTCTAAAGTCATACCCCTAAGTCTAAGATCATTTAATTTAATAAACTTCCAAATTTTAATAATTTATAGAATTACAAATTTATCCCTTGATTATGGAAAGAGTGAGGTTGGTTTCTACCAATTAATCCCCTTATGTTTCAATCATCCAAATAAGTTAGTTAAGATCAGAGGTTACCCTTTTCCCTCCTTGAATTAAGCCTAAATGTTAATTAAGGCTAAATTTCCAAAAATTACACTTTTGCCCCTCACACATGGGTCAATTAAGGCTATATTACTTCATAATTTGTCAAATTCAATCCAAATGACTTTGGAATTTTTATCCCACCTCACACATGGGTCAATTAAGACATCAAAGAAGAAAATGTAATTTTCCAAAATTTAATTTAATTTACATATTTGTTTTAATGCAAAAATAAAATTTTCCAAAGAAAATTCCATAACTTGACCAAGCCAAAGCTTAATCCCTTAAAATTTTACTGGAGGTAGACTAAGACTAGGGAAGCATTGTAGCCAAATTTCATGATTTATTGAATTATATTTGAATTTTAAAAATTATTTTAAGTTCTGGAGTATTTTTTAATTACAAAATATTTTTAATGTGGAAAATTAAGTTTTATATTTTTATTAAATATTTCTGTGGTAAAGGAAACCAGAGAAATAAATTTCACATTTTTCAAATTTTTTTTATGAATTATTAGAATTATTTTAGTGAAATTCCATTCTTAGCCTTTGAAAATTATTTTAAGCTTCAAAATTCAATATCTTCACTTAGAAAATTAGGAAAAATATTCCAATTGTTCCTAAGTGTTTAAGAAACAATTTAGAACATTTCCAATNAGCTTCAAAATTCAATATCTTCACTTAGAAAATTAGGAAAAATATTCCAATTGTTCCTAAGTGCTTAAGAAACAATTTAGAACATTTCCAAAAATTTTATTACTTTTGTGATTTTTATTATTTTTAATTATTTAAATATTAAAAATGGGCTTGAAAATGGAATTTTTATTTTAATTAAAATTTTATTTTTATAAAACTCCTCTGATCACAGAGAACTCCCAAAACCAAGTTAAAAATCATTTTAGTACCAAAAATGTCATTCAACATAGAAAATCAATCTGAGTTATCAAACGAGCTCCAAATATTTTGAAGTTTTTATGGGCAGTTCTCTAAACTTTAAATGATAGTGGAAATTAAAAATTAATTTATTTAGATGTTTGTGTTTCCCAAAATTAATTTTCTTTATGTTTTAGGGTTGGTGGAAATTAATTGCATTTTTAATGACTTAACCCATGAAATATTTTCCAAAGGGTTCTCTGGTCATAGCAAACCTTCCAAAATTTTANTTATTTAAATATTAAAAATGGGCTTGAAAATGGAATTTTTATTTTAATTAAAATTTTATTTTTATAAAACTCTTCTGATCACAGAGAATTCCCAAAACCAAGTTAAAAATCATTTTAGTACCAAAAATGTCATTCAACATAGAAAATCAATCTGAGTTATCAAACGAGCTCCAAATATTTTGAAGTTTTTATGGGCAGTTCTCTAAACTTTAAATGATAGTGGAAATTAAAAATTAATTTATTTAGATGTTTGTGTTTCCCAAAATTAATTTTCTTTCTGTTTTAGGGTTGGTGGAAATTAATTGCATTTTTAATGACTTAACCCATGAAATATTTTCCAAAGGGTTCTCTGGTCATAGCAAACCTTCCAACATTTTATTAGAATTTTCTCAGCAACATGCTAATTATTATGATTAATTTATGCAAATAATAGACATAAACTTGAAAAATATGGATCTATGTCTAGAGATATCCTCTTACTTCGGAAAAATCAAAGGATGTTCCCTAAGATAGAGGCAACAACATGCCAAAATTTCAAGTCATTATGAAATGTCTACATGCATGGAAAATTAAAAGACTCAAAATAGTGTTTAATTAATTAAAATTAAAATATGAATCAAATAAATTTCAACTCATTTTCACATTATTCTCTTTTGTTCATTGAGTAAGAGAGTATTTTTATTTTATTTTTGTGATTTTCTTACACTAAGATATGGATTTTTGAAGTTAGGGCCATTTATTTAAATCAGAAAATACTCTATTTATCTATTTAAACGTGCAACGCTGACTAGATCCTAGGCGGCTCCGAAGCTCCACGCGGCATCCTCTGGTTTGGCANTAAAATTAAAATATGAATCAAATAAATTTCAACTCATTTTCACATTATTCTCTTTTGTTCATTGAGTAAGAGGGTATTTTTATTTTATTTTTGTGATTTTCTTACACTAAGATATGGATTTCTGAAGTTAGGGCCATTTATTTAAATCAGAAAATACTCTATTTATCTATTTAAACGTGCGGCGCTGACTAGATCCTAGGCGGCTCCGAAGCTCCACGCGGCATCCTCTGGTTTGGCGTTGTCATCCACCTCAGCGCTGACTTGTCCCGCGTTTAATGCAAGAAGGTGTTGTCCTGCTAGATATCGTCCGTTGATGAGATAAACACACGATCAGATGGCTCCCTGTCATCGTCCCCAATGCCTTAGCCCAAGAACCATTCATTTTCAAAGCTTAATATCTCACTCATTTCTTAACCAAATTAAGTGCAGTTTGTTTCTAAATGCTTGTCTATGTGTGACAAACACATCCATACGGTAATCATGCAATTAAATTAGCTCTAATCAAATGGAGGATTAAAACAAGCTCGGTAGGAGGGGGAGTTCAATACCTTTGCTCTGAGAAGGGAAGCTTTAATTAGAGGTGCTCGGTACATTTGGGAGGTCCAAGGAGGCTAGGGATTAAGTCACTTACTGTAGTGAAAGGCCTAGGTACTAATTCGACCAAGCTCGATTTCAGGTGTTAGTCTGGAGCTATGTTAGGGGCTATGTATGAGGGGATTTGGTGGGGCTTCTTCTTTTTTCACTGTGGTGATGGTGTGGGTGAGTTTAATTTGATTTTTGTGGAGTGTAGAACTGTGGAGAGCTCTGTCTTGTCTCCGATAAGGTTTTGAGCTCAAAAATTGAACTCCGATAAGGGGATTTAGGGAAATGTGGTGGTTAGGTTGCACTGTGGAGGTCTCAAGGAAGCTCGGGGAGTAATTTCAGAGGGTATCCTTAAGAAATTTTCAGCACTACTTCCATGGACTTGAAAGTGAGGTATTTATAAAATGACCTTTAGGGTGGCTGCCATGGCTAATTGGGAGGTGAAAATGCTTGCTTAGGTGGAGGGCAGAGAGGCTCTAAGATTTAATTTGGATGAGGTGGCCTCTAGGTTTTAATTTGGTTTGATTCCCTGGGGGTGGCTCTTGATTTAGACATTTTCCGGCCACTAGGATGGCCGGCCAAGTCAGGGAAGGTATCTAGGAGGTCAAATGTGCCAGGGGAATATGTCACAGCAATTAAATGGGTTGTCACTTAGTTTTGGCAAAAATATCCTTGGCTTAAGAAAATATGGAATCAAATCCCTTGATTTAGGAATCCTTTGGTCCATGGCTTGGCTTGGGTGGTTCCATGGGATTTAGCCTGGTCAACAAGGTTCACAATTTGGCTGTGGTGGTCCTTGGTTGGCCAATTTGGCTATGTTAGGTCAATTTTGGTGAAGGGGCCCATGTGGGTGCAAGTGACTAAGACTTGGGTTTGGGCTAGGCTATTCATATTAATTGGCCCAATTTATTGATGAATTTGATGTAGATAATTGTAATGAAATTTTTTGGTGAAGGATTGAAAGAATTTTGAGTTCAATTGGAGGGTCAATTTGAAGGATTTTGGATTTTTGGTCATTTTGGACATGTTGGGCTAGGTTTGAGTTTAGGTTGAGCTATGCTTGGATTTTAGCTCAATTGAATAGTCCAAATGATCAAGGGATATGTTATGAAGATTTTTCATTAAGGAATGGAGTGGAAACTTTGGGGCTAAGGCAATCAATTTGGTGAAATTTGGAGGCATAGCCAATTTGGGGTAAAATTAGGAGCTTTTGACTTCGGTTGAAATTAAATGAAATTGAGGCTTCACCATGGCCAACTGAATGTCAAGTTTGATGTTTAGGAATGTTATGAAGAGTTTTCAACATAAATTGTGGCAAATTGAGTGGGCTATGTGTTTAATTGGGTGAGATTAGTACATGTGGCCAACATTGGGGCTTTGAACTAAATCAAACTTGGGCTTAAAGCATGGGCAATTGAGCTTCAATTTGGTTTAAATTGGTCACATGGAAGGTGAATTTAATATTAGGACTGAAATTGGCAGAAATTGGGATCAATTTGATGGATATTTGAGGTGAATTTGAGGAGATTGGGCCTTTTAAGGGCAATTTGGGCGTTTTGGACGAAAATGGTCAAATTGGCCAAATTGGGTCATGTGGTAGTTGAAAAAAATGAAATCAGAAATATTTAAAAGGTTTTGGGAATTTTTGGGATTTTTGTGAATCTTTTGAAATTTTAAGCTAAGGACGGGTATTTTGGTAATTTGGCATTTTTTTGTGATTTTGGGTAATTTGGGTATTTTCAAAAGGTTTGAAATGACTTTTGAACAAATTTGGGTACTTTGGGTAAATTTTGGAATTTTGGCCAAACTTAGGGTTTCAAGGGTATTTAGGTAATTTCGGGGAGTTTAGGGGCACAAGGCCAAATTGGGTATCTTTGGTAGAATTTGGGAGCTAACCACCAAAAATAAGCCATGGACCAATGGAAATCCCATTTGGGTCCTCTATGTATTGGTCTTAGACAAACCATAGCCTAGGGCCAGTGGGTTTAGGGGACCATCTACATGAGTCTCCCAAAGGGCTAAGGGATCAAAGTCAAGAAAATTATGGGTTTAGGGTACTGAGTGATTGTGAGTGAGGTGATTGTAGTGAGTACCTTAGCTCTAGACCAACACCCAAGGTCAATCCTAAGGTCAAACAGTCCTATGGGAACTCTCCTTGAGCTCTCTCATAATGACCCACCTACTAAGTGCTAGAGGTTAGGACTAATATGTAGAGCTTCAAGTTGAGTAAAGAGGAGTTTAGAATTTGTAATGGCGAGGGTTCCTTTTCTAGTTTTCTAGGAATAGTAAATAGAAAAGTCTTATGGCTAGACCCTAAGCTACTAAAGAGGAAGAACTAGACCTCAATCAAAAGTGAGGTCAACAGTGTTGTCTGAGAATAATTCATTCCATATTGATCTATCTTCTTTGATATAGTAGCTATTTGGGTAACTAACATAGATATTACATCAAAATCATGAATACTTGATACTTTTTTTGGATTTACCCTTTCAGAAGGCCATTGAAAAATATTAGTAGCCTTCTCCTCAATTAATGAATATACTTCATCAAATGGTTCTGACATTAATGATCCACCAGCGGCAGCGTCAATTATCGATCTAAGAGATACAACCAACCCATTATAAAAAGTTTGAATTATTAATCAATCTGGCAACACATGATGTGGACACTTTCTAAAGAGATCCTTCAATCTTTCTCAGGCTTCATAATTTGATTCCCCTTCAAACTGAAAAAAAGATGTGATATCATTTCTAAGCTTAGCAATTTCTTAAGGTTAGAAATATTTAGATAAGAATTTTTGTGATAAATCTCCCCATGTTCTCATAGATCCAGGTGCTAACAAGTTTAACCACATCTTAGTTTTATCCTTTAGTGAAAAAGGAAAAAGTCTAAGCCTGACAGCATCATTTGATAGTCCATCATATTAAAATATAGCACATAATTCTAGAAAATAAACAAGGTGTAAATTAGGACCTTCAGTTGGTGTTCCTCCAAACTGATTATTTTATATCATTTAGATAATATCAGGTTTATGCTCAAATGAATTGGCAGCCACAGCAGGGTTTTGTATACTTGAATGAATTTCNTAAACAAGGTGTAAATTAGGACCTTCAGTTGGTGTTCCTCCAAACTGATTATTTTATATCATTTAGATAATACCAGGTTTATGCTCAAATGAATTGGCAGCCACAGCAGGGTTTTGTATACTTGAATGAATTTAATTTGTTGTATGATTAACATAATCTCTTAAAGGTCTCTGATGATGTTCATTTTCATTTTCAGCATTGTTTAAATTGCAAGTCATTTTGCTAAAATGATCTTTCTCTTTTTGTTATTTTTAAATTTTTCTGNACATAATCTCTTAAAGGTCTCTGATGATGTTCATTTTCATTTTCAGCATTGTTTAAATTGCAAGTCATTTTGTTAAAATGATCTTTCTCTTTTTGTTATTTTTAAATTTTTCTAACAATTTTTTCTAGTTCAGAATTATAAGGTACTAAATTTTCAGATCTTACACTACGCATAAACAAAATAGAACAAATAATAAAAGGCAAGTAAACAAACTTAAATAAAAAAAATGTTCAAAAACAAAACTACAAACACTCTTTTTTATTTTTTATTATTTTATTATTTTTCAAAATAAAATACTAATATTTCTGTTACTTTTCGGCAACGGTGCCAAAAAGTTGATGTGGGGGGGGGGGAAATTTAGTGTGAGAATTTTACAAATATTTTTCAATATTACAAAATTACACACGGTAGATATATAATAAATATGCAATATAAACCCAACAAAAATATTTTTAATAAAAATAATTTATCTTTTAAAACTCTTTTTAAATTGTCAAATCTCCTTTAAAATTAATGCAAATATATGTATCGCTCAAGTAATAAAGGACTCTCATGGAGTCTTAGATATCGATCCCAAAAGGAAGTTGGAAAATCCTAAAAGTAAATTATGAAAATTATTTTATAATCTAAAAATACAAAAATAAAAGTAAAGTAAAGTGTGAAGTTCAAAAATTAACTACTCAAGTAAATGCTAATTAAAATGCAAACTTAAGGCTGTAGAAGTTAAACTAAACTAAATACTATACTTTCAAAAGTAAAATTATGAAAATTAAACAAAGTTTTTGTTGTGATGGAAAGTTCAAATTTAAAAAAGCACCCTTTAACTTTACAATGAGTATATGGATTGTGAATAAGTTAAAATCATTTGAAAAAATATATATAAACCGTTTTGTGCNTTGTTGTGATGGAAAGTTCAAATTTAAAAAAGCACCCTTTAACTTTACAATGAGTATATGGATTGTGAATAATTTAAAATCATTTGAAAAAATATATATAAACCGTTTTGTGTCAAATAGGAGCAACCTATTCTTTACCCTCTTCCGAGTGCTATAAAGAACATTAACTAATCCAGAGTTTGGTACATAATTTTGTGGTTAGGCTGGGAGGATATCAGCTGCGACTCCAGAGCTCCCACTACTCCCTCACCTGAGGGCTAACAATCTTGCATTAGTTTTCAATCAACTGAACCAAATTAGGGATTTTAATCTGTCAACTAAAAATCTCAAATTATGCATCCAACAAAGTATGTTTCTCTACTTATTTTCATCCAATCTCATAGATGACATACTCTCCCATGAAATCAAATGTGATTCTCCCTAAGTTGTAGAAATCATATCTCATTTAAGAACATATGTCTCTTGATCCCGAAATNCAATCAACTGAACCAAATTAGGGATTTTAATCTGTCAACTAAAAATCTCAAATTATGCATCCAACAAAGTATATTTCTCTATTTATTTTCATCCAATCTCATAGATGACATACTCTCCCATCAAATCAAATGTGATTCTCCCTAAGTTGTAGAAATCATATCTCATTTAAGAACATGTCTCTTGATCCCGAAACTGCTTATATACAACAGTATAACAATGTCTTTGATGATATTTTTCACTCATGCTTCCTTACTTTGCACCAAAACCAAAAACTTGATCTTAACAAAAATAAGAATTTAACTCTTTAATTTATATTTATATTGGGATACTACGCTAGTATACATATTGTTATCAAGTAATATAGGACTTTTTTATTAAGACATGAATATTNACTACGCTAGTATACATATTGTTATCAAGTAATATAGGACTTTTTTATTAAGACCTGAATATCAAACCCACAAAAAAATACACAATATGCATTATTAAACAACAAAATTTCTATTTTAAAAAGACAATCACTTAAACTAGAAATATTTTCGCAGTATTAAAATTCAAATCTTTCTGGTATTTTTGATATTTTGACGGAATAAAAATAATTTAAAAGATAACTTGAGTTTATGTAAAAGAAAAGCACTGAATTTGAAAAATATATTTCTCCTTATCATGAATTAGTAATAAGTATAGGAATTTTGTTATGGAAGTATGTGAATTGTGTTGTGTCAAATATNATTTAAAAGATAACTTGAGTTTATGTAAAAGAAAAGCACTGAATTTGAAAAATATATTTCTCCTTATCATGAGTTAGTAATAAGTATAGGAATTTTGTTATGGAAGTATGTGAATTGTGTGTGTCAAATAGGAGCAATTATATCTGTTACCCTTAATAGAGATGCTATAAAGAACATTGGCTAATTTAAAGTTTGAATAGTTTTGAAGATCGGTTAGGCAAGGAAGATACCATCTGTCACTCTAGAGCTCCATCGACTCCCTCCACCTGGGGCCTAACATCTCGTATCAGAACTTAGAACAATAAACCAAGTTGGGGGCTTTAACATGTCACTTTAAAGTCTCTAACTCTACACCCTTCAATGAATATTTCTTATTTATTTGCACTAAATCATATGAATTACATTCTCATTCATACAACTTCATGTGATTCTTTTCATTTGTTGACTTAGACAATATCAGTCTGGTTCTTACATATTCTCACAAGAAATTTTAACAACTGGATAGANACCCTTAATAGAGATGCTATAAAGAACATTGGCTAATTTAAAGTTTGAATAGTTCTGAAGATCGGTTAGGCAAGGAAGATACCAGCTGTCACTCTAGAGCTCCATCGACTCCCTCCACTTGGGGCCTAACATCTCGTATCAGAACTTAGAACAATAAACCAAGTTGGGGGCTTTAACATGTCACTTTAAAGTCTCTAACTCTACACCCTTCAATGAATATTTCTTATTTATTTGCACTAAATCATATGAATTACATTCTCATTCATACAACTTCATGTGATTCTTTTCATTTGTTGACTTACACAATATCAGTCTGGTTCTTACATATTCTCACAAGAAATTTTAACAACTGGATAGGCCAAATCAATACATAAATGAAGTTCATGGATTTAAATCATCACAACTTCTTCCAACATTAAAGATCAATACTCTCCACAGCTTCCATCCAACACTTTAATTACTTATCATTTTAAGGAAAAAACTAAAGAAAACTACTTAGAATCCATGGAGAAAATAAAAACACACTTTAGTTTAAAAATAAAAATCATTGTCAAACCAACAAGAGGTCTCGATTAAAACCAAAAGTAATTTAAAACAAAAGATAAAAACTTATCTCAAATCCTCCACCAAACTCTTGAAGTTCCTTTGAATCTCTTCTCTTTTATAACACTCTCAAAATAAACTAAAAACAAAAAGGATAAAGTAAATTTTTGTGGTGCTTGAAAATATCTCCAAACTCCTTAGTACTCCTCTTCTTCTAACTCTTTTCAGAACTTTCAAGCACCCCTTTCAAATGTCTCAACTTCCTTCTTTTATAAATCTC
>JXCR01098147.1:38406-53255 GCA_002079205.1 Phalaenopsis hybrid cultivar | reverse complement strand
CCCCACAAAACATAACTGGTTCGTCACAGAGTTGTTGTTATTGTGATGCTCTGTCACTAAATTGTCTTTCACCATCTTTATGTTGAATTATTTCTTCATCAGAAAAATTTTATTGGAAGCAGAAGATTTTTTATATATCTTGGTCAGTGCTGTCATAAGATCCACCGTAGATGTTGAATGCAATAGATGTGGAAAGTGTCAACCTAATCAAACTTAGCGTCATTCGATTTAACACTTCTCATTCCTCCATAAGCATAAACTCAGACTTGTAATTCCTTGTAGTGACAATTACAATTTTTTCTGATACAACAAATCCTCCACCTGTATCTTCCAAAAAAACGATGCTCGTCTCATTGAACTTCTCCACTTTGAACCTTGCTTCTTCAGCCATTGCTCCAACTCGAATCAGATCTCATTCTGATACCAGTTTGTTCGGGAAAACTACCGCGAATGAGTTTCCTTTTAATTTTGCTTCAGAATAAGATCACAATTTTCAAGAAAACCAGAACAAAAATTTAAACACAGAAGCACAATCAAATCAACCAGAAAATTACACAAGGTTTTAAGGTGAAAAAACCTGAGAACAGGAAAAAACAACGAAGCCACACTACCATAAATTCTACTATAAAATTCAGAAAGTTTTACAATGGACTCATGCAAGTTTCTTCTCCACATTCACACAAAGAAACTTACAGGACTTGCACCAGCAATCTTTTCTTTTATATTTGACGCAAAAAATCACGTCAAATCACCGCAATTCGTCTCCTTGACACTCTTCGCTTACACCAGAAAGCTTGTCGAAGAATTTGGAAAGAAGAAAACAACAAGCTCACCGATCAATGCTAAAAAATTGGTTAAACTAATTTTTCATGTAGTAACTGCACCAGGTGCTCAGGTGCCCAAACTTGACTCTTAAGCGCCAAGCGCTCTATATCAGCACCTCATAGATCGACGCCTAGGCTCCAATTGACACCGACGCCTATGCTCCAGTCTCTTAGTAATAAAAGCTCCCTCTTTATAGCAGGCACATATGCACCCAAAGTCGGCACCTAGGCGCGCGCTCGTTTGTTCGAGCAGCACCCGAGTGGGTGCTTAAGCCCACAACTCGACGCATATACGTCGGGTGCCTTGTGCTTAGGCTCCATAGTCAGGTTGTCTTCATGTTCGAGAGGAGTGAGCCAATCTTGAGCAAAAGTAGGACTCTGTGGAGTACACTTGGCCCAATGTTCCAATGTAGTTCAACAATAGACCNTTTTCATGTAGTAACTGCACCAGGTGCTCAGGTGCCCAAACTTGACTCTTAAGCGCCAAGCGCTCTATATCAACACCTCATAGATCGACGCCTAGGCTTCAATTGACACCGACGCCTATGCTCCAGTCTCTCAGTAATAAAAGCTCCCTCTCTATAGCAGACACATATGCACCCAAAGTCGGCACCTAGGCGCGCGCTCGTTTGTTCGAGCAGCACCCGAGTGGGTGCTTAAGTGCCCACAACTCGACGCATATACGTCGGGTGCCTTGTGCTTAGGCTCCATAGTCAGGCTGTCTTCATGTTCGAGAGGAGTGAGCCAATCTTGAGCAAAAGTAGGACTCTGTGGAGTACACTTGGCCCAATGTTCCAATGTAGTTCAACAATAGACCCATAGATGTTTGGACCGATAGAGATGGTTTCTTCGCAATTCGGGAAACCTTCTCAGGTGTTTTAAGGTACAATGCATTCTACAGTAGAATCCATGTGCTTTTAGAGACGTTTTTGAATGTCCTCTCGCGACAGCTCTGCCACCTTCAACATGGCCGACTTGACACCATGAGATGAGGTTGAAGCTCCACCAATTCTGGTAAACTGGCATGGGGGCTGGGTTGGGGGGCCCAAGTCTGGTTTGGTCCAAGTGGAGTGAGGGTCAGTTGGTCCTCTCTAGACCTAGGGTTGCCGCTAAAGTGGAGTGGGGCTCTTTTGTAATAGTGGTAGGTCTATTTTAAGTGCTTCTTTGATGTTTAGGGTTCAGTTTTTCTCTGATTTGCTCCTGGACGGTCGTCGGCGTTGCCTTTTCCCATTCTGTTGTTGTATCCTAAGGTTCCAAGTAATGCGCGGACTATATCTTGGTCCTCTCTAGGCCTAGGGTTGCCGCTAAAGTGGAGTGGGGCCTTTTGTAATAGTGGTAGGTCTATTTTAAGTGCTTATTTGATGTTTAGGGTTCAATTTTTCTTTGATTTGCTTCTGGACGGTCGTCGGCGTTGCCTTTTGCCATTTTGTTGTTGTATCCTAAGGTTCCAAGTGATGCGCGGACTATATCTTGGTCTCCATGTGGTGTGCATCGTCTTTTACCTTTCCTCTATACTCTTCTGCATCGATTCATTTCACCCTCACTGCTGCCCCCTTGTTGCCACCTTGCCGAACCCTTTTTTTCTTATTGCTGCCATCAAAACGGCCTCTTTTACTGCTGTTTCTAGCTTGCTAGCCGTCCTTTGCCACCACCCCACTGGTCCAAACTTTAACCGACACCACCTACACCCTAGATCCAATCCTAATTCTAATGTTGTGCTGTCGTTCTGTAGTATTTTCATATTTCTTTTTTGTTTTTTGTAATTTCATACTTTGAATGCAATGGTAATATTTATTTTCCCTTGGGTGTTTGTTAAATTTCAATATCATGCAAATATGATACAATCATATGTTGATGCTTCTGAAGATGAGTTCGCTATCGATCTCAATATTTACGGTGTATTTAAATTTTGAGTGAATCCTTAATGTACATATCATTTCAATTTTTTATTTTATATTAATATTTGAGATTTATGATTTTTTGTATTTATGATAATAAATTTAATTAATATATCAGTCATTAATGTCATATTTATAATTTTTTTACTATATATATCTATATAAATCTATATCTATATATATATATATATATATAGACACACACATTGTGGCTTATATCCGCCTTGAGGGTAACGCATCACCTTTCAAAGCAAAACGTCTCAATCTGAACTTCAGTTTTTTAAACCTTGGGAAATTACATCTTTTTTTTGGTGCACTAGTTGCATGTTATTTCCTTATTTTAGCTTTCTTAAGTAAAAGGACACTCTTAGTATAAGGAGGCGGTTTGTGGGTTGATGTTTGCATTCTTATTCCTACTTTATTAGAGGCCAACTTTCCTGACTCAGTCATCTAGTATTTTTCTTATTAGATCGAAAGAAATATACTGTTTTGATTTAAAAATAAGTTGATTTATTTCTAAAAGAAAATAAAAACATATGAAAAATATATTAAAGCAAATATATATTTTTAAAATAAAAAATAAAAGTGATCCGACCCTTAAAGAAATTGATATGTTTTGGATGATTGATTAATCATCAGTTCTAGCATGATTAATACATGTATCTCGTCTTGTTTTGTTTTATCTTTCAGCTGCTCATCACCGGCGGTGGAATGTATGTAGAGGTGTTCAATCGAGGCGTAATCCCGCTCGCATACAGCATAAAGAAGAAAAACAAAGCTGGCGAAAGCAACACGTACTTGGATGGCATCTACCTTCTCTTCACCTATTTTACCAAACCCGAGTCGATTATTGCACTCGAAACCAGACTTAAAAAAGATGACGATGTCATTCGTTCGTCCTCTTTCAAGATTAGGAAGAGGAGATATTAGAAGCTTTCTTAAACGTCAAAGCTCACATGTAACAACATATGCTTCGTCATCATCATCATCCATGTTTTGTTTGTTAAGCATGCTTATTTCTCATTGCTGTGTTACTACTGAGGCTGTGCAGCAATTATTGATTGTTTGTGGTTTGTGGTGCATCAGTAGGAGCTTAGTAAAGAATGAGATGTGTGCAGAGAATTATGTAAACTTTAGTCTTTTATTTCAATTCTAGAGATTTTTGTATGGCTACGTTAGACGAGAAAGTTAGACGAGAAAATATTGCGTCTCGATAACGGATGCGATGCACGAGAAAGTCGGCACTTCCTCCGTGTATCGCGTCCGTTGTCCGGACAGAGCTCACGTCCGGATTCTGGACGACAATATTTTTTTCGCGTCAGACACTCTAGTTGTGATTATTTTAGTTGTAAAGAGCAGAGGCACATGACATTTTCTTACCCTGATTTTTAATTTTGCATAACTTTGTTAAAGATCATATGAGATTGTGTTTATTTATTTTTATTTCATTATATTTATTTTTATTTTATTATATTTATTTTTTTTATTTATAATAAAATACATTTCATATGTTAAAAGTAAAGTTGTTTTGTTTTTATTTTCGGTTGTTCGTTTGCTAAAAAGATTAAAAAAAAATGATAATTACATACACATCAATTGAAATATTGATATTTTTAAAATTAGAATTCATGCGAGATCTTTTGAACTATCAAATTGTTATATTTATACTGCCACAATATGGGTTGATTTTATCATGATTATTTAAAACTTAGTGGTATTGAAATAAAAAAAAGGATGAAAGAGGGTGTCAAATTTGTAAATAGCAAAAAATTACATTTACAATACTTATATTTTTGAGATGATGTTAAAAATTAAGTGGCATGGATGTGATGTGTGTGTGTGTGTGCGCGTGATGCCACCGTGATTAATTAGTAGACAGCGTTTGTACGACCTCGGTTGTCACGGGCTCGAGTCCTGCCTTGAATTAGTTATATTAGGTTGGTTGGTGCGTTCGCCCTATGGCTAATCAGATGTTAGACTTAGAGTTTTCTTGTGCAGCACCGCAAAAGAAAACATTTTCCATTCAATTGAGGTGAATTTTTCATTGACTAACAACCAAGCGGTTTATGAAGCTTTCATTATCGGACTTCACCTAGCCTTAGAGATGGGAGTCCTCCACATAATGGTAAAGGTTGATTCACAACTCGTAGTGAACTAGATCAATGGAGAATTTAAAACCAGGGATGAACTATGGCGAAGTACTTGGGGAAGGTGAAAATAGAGATTGGTTGGTTTACTAGCTTTAAAATCGAACATGTCCGAAGGAAAAAAATCAGGTTGCCAACCTTCTATCCCAAAGCCTTCATCTAGGAGAATGACTACCTAAAAGACTAGGTTGACCCTGGATCGAAGAATCTCTAGCAATAGAGATACATCAGAATGAGAAGACAAGCTGTATGAGCTCATGCATCCAATACCTAAGGACGGGGGAGATCGACGAAGAAGTGACCGATCGTAGCATATTCAAATATAACGCTGCTCAATACCTACTAGTCAAAGGAAAACTCTTTAGGAAGTTGGCCTCGCCCTTATACCTAAAGTGTCTTGGGGTAGACGAGGTTGAAGACATACTCCGAGAAGTTCATGGCGGGGAGTGTTGGAGCCATTCTTGGGGAAAGACGCCAGCTCACCGAATTCGACGAAAATATTACTTTTGGTTGAACTTGCTCAAAGAAGCCAAAGAATATTCTAGAATGTGTAAACAATATCAGAAGTACAGACCATTGAGCCATCAGTCGGCCCAAAAAATTCACCCGATCGTCAGCCCTTGGTGGTTTGCCGTGTGGAGTCTCTTCATCTTGGGGCTTTTTTCCCCGTCAAAAGGACAACATAAGTTTTTACTGGTGGCCGTCAACTATTTCTCCAAGTGGGTAGAAGCAAAGCCTCTGGCACTCATAACGGTGGAACTTCATCTGGACTAATCATAATTACATATAATGGGACCCAATTTGCCGAAAAACAAGTTCAAGATTTTATTAAGAGTCAAGGGATCAACCTCAAAATTGCTTCCGTACATCACCATCGAATTAACAGACAGGAGGACGACGCAAACAAAATCATCCTAATTTTTTAAAGGAAAAAGCTAGAAAGAGCAAAGAGCAAATCGACATACCTGATCCCTTCGGTATTCTGAGCGATCTGAACAACATCGTCCTTGTCCGTCATCGTCCTTGTCCGTCGACCAGACCCCCTTTATGTTGTTTGATGGAGTGGAAGCCATATAACTAGTTGAATACAAAAATCACAATCAGAAGGTGCTCTCCACCTCAGCGTTCGACGAGGAAGATCTAGGAGAGCGGCATGAGGCTAACGACGAAGGAGTCAGACTAACCCTAGATCTGGCATAGGAGAATCTAGCCAACGTAGCCCTTCGGTGAGAAGAGGTTAAGCGGAGGTCAGCAAAATATTTTAACAAACACATACATGAAGAGAATTTTGCCTCAGGGGACCTGGTATTGAAGAAGGTCAACCTCACAGCCACGGGGCAAGCTGTTGAGAAGTTGTATAAAACCGGAATGACCCCTAAATCATTCACCAGAGAACTGGACTCGGAGCAAACAAATTGAAGGCATTCACAGGGAACGACGTCCCTCAAACTTAGAGTGGTGAGGATCTTAAAAAATTCATCCCTTAAACATATCCCTACTTGCTGAAGGAACACTATCATAATTGTTTTGTATAACCCTTCTTATCCTTAAAAAAAACTCAATATAATAAAGGAGCTTTTTTACATTAATAACATCTAAAAGTTTGAGATTTCACATATTCAATATTGCTAAAAGTACTATCTCTTATTATTTTATGCTTGGGGTATTGATGCTCTTACGCTTGGGGAACTGACACAATTATGCTTGAGGAATTCACGTTGTTACACTAGGGGAACTGACGTTGTTATGCTCTGAAAATAGGTTCCGCGAGTGGCTAAAAACTTATTAATCAACGCAAAGATTGTCAAGTGGCCTATAGGACATATCGACACTCGACAACGACAAACTCTGCGAGGGATGCGTGAACGATCATCTTGCGTCATATTTTAAGCGTTAATACTTGAAAACAACAAGCTCTGCAAGAGGTGTATAACAATCGTCAGTGGCCTGTGAGATGTATCGGCATCAGACAGAGACAAGCTTTGTGTGAGGTACGTGAATGATCATTGTGCGCCCTACTTTAAGCATTATCACCTGACAATGATAAGCTCTGCGAGGGGTGCATGACCAATCATCTTGCTCCCTACTTTAAGCATTAACACTTGGTAGCGAAAAACTCTCTAAGGGGTGTTTAACCATCTCTAGTGGCCTATGGGACGTATCAGCACCCGACAACGACAAGCTTTGTGAGGGGTACGTGAACAATCGTCCTGCATCCTATTTTAAGCATTAACACCCGTCAGTGATAAGCTCTGTTAGGGATGTCCAACCATCGCTAGTGGCTTATGGAAAGTATCGACATCCGACGACGACATGCTTTGCGAGGGGTGTGTAAATGATAGTCTTGGTCCTTAACTGTGGCATTAAAACCTTCCAACGATAAGCTCCGTGAGGAGTTCATGACGACAGTATATGTGAAATGTACATGCACTTACCAGTAACTCATAACAATTGAAATTACTCGTGAATTTCAGCAAAGTATGTAAANAGAGAACTGGACTCGGAGCAAACAAATTGAAGGCATTCACAGGGAACGACGTCCCTCAAACTTAGAGTGGTGAGGATCTTAAAAAATTCATCCCTTAAACATATCCCTACTTGCTGAAGGAACACTATCATAATTGTTTTGTATAACCCTTCTTATCCTTANAAACATATGAAAAATATATTAAAGCAAATATATATTTTTAAAATAAAAAATAAAAGTGATCCGACCCTTAAAAAAATTGATATGTTTTGGATGATTGATTAATCATCAGTTCTAGCATGATTAATACAAGTATCTCGTCTTGTTTTGTTTTATCTTTCAGCTGCTCATCACCGGCGGTGGAATGTATGTAGAGGTGTTCAATCGAGGCGTAATCCCGCTCGCATACAGCATAAAGAAGAAANCCATGTGGTGTGCATCGTCTTTTACCTTTCCTCTATACTCTTCTGCATCGATTCATTTCACCCTCACTGCTGCCCCCTTGTTGCCACCTTGCCGAACCCTTTTTTTCTTATTGCTGCCATCAAAACGGCCTCTTTTACTGCTGTTTCTAGCTTGCTAGCCGTCCTTTGCCACCACCCCACTGGTCCAAACTTTAACCGACACCACCTACACCCTAGATCCAATCCTAATTCTAATGTTGTGCTGTCGTTCTGTAGTATTTTCATATTTCTTTTTTGTTTTTTGTAATTTCATACTTTGAATGCAATGGTAATATTTATTTTCCCTTGGGTGTTTGTTAAATTTCAATATCATGCAAATATGATACAATCATATGTTGATGCTTCTGAAGATGAGTTCGCTATCGATCTCAATATTTACGGTGTATTTAAATTTTGAGTGAATCCTTAATGTACATATCATTTCAATTTTTTATTTTATATTAATATTTGAGATTTATGATTTTTTGTATTTATGATAATAAATTTAATTAATATATCAGTCATTAATGTCATATTTATAATTTTTTTACTATATATATCTATATAAATCTATATCTATATATATATATATATATATAGACACACACATTGTGGCTTATATCCGCCTTGAGGGTAACGCATCACCTTTCAAAGCAAAACGTCTCAATCTGAACTTCAGTTTTTTAAACCTTGGGAAATTACATCTTTTTTTTGGTGCACTAGTTGCATGTTATTTCCTTATTTTAGCTTTCTTAAGTAAAAGGACACTCTTAGTATAAGGAGGCGGTTTGTGGGTTGATGTTTGCATTCTTATTCCTACTTTATTAGAGGCCAACTTTCCTGACTCAGTCATCTAGTATTTTTCTTATTAGATCGAAAGAAATATACTGTTTTGATTTAAAAATAAGTTGATTTATTTCTAAAAGAAAATAAAAACATATGAAAAATATATTAAAGCAAATATATATTTTTAAAATAAAAAATAAAAGTGATCCGACCCTTAAAGAAATTGATATGTTTTGGATGATTGATTAATCATCAGTTCTAGCATGATTAATACATGTATCTCGTCTTGTTTTGTTTTATCTTTCAGCTGCTCATCACCGGCGGTGGAATGTATGTAGAGGTGTTCAATCGAGGCGTAATCCCGCTCGCATACAGCATAAAGAAGAAAAACAAAGCTGGCGAAAGCAACACGTACTTGGATGGCATCTACCTTCTCTTCACCTATTTTACCAAACCCGAGTCGATTATTGCACTCGAAACCAGACTTAAAAAAGATGACGATGTCATTCGTTCGTCCTCTTTCAAGATTAGGAAGAGGAGATATTAGAAGCTTTCTTAAACGTCAAAGCTCACATGTAACAACATATGCTTCGTCATCATCATCATCCATGTTTTGTTTGTTAAGCATGCTTATTTCTCATTGCTGTGTTACTACTGAGGCTGTGCAGCAATTATTGATTGTTTGTGGTTTGTGGTGCATCAGTAGGAGCTTAGTAAAGAATGAGATGTGTGCAGAGAATTATGTAAACTTTAGTCTTTTATTTCAATTCTAGAGATTTTTGTATGGCTACGTTAGACGAGAAAGTTAGACGAGAAAATATTGCGTCTCGATAACGGATGCGATGCACGAGAAAGTCGGCACTTCCTCCGTGTATCGCGTCCGTTGTCCGGACAGAGCTCACGTCCGGATTCTGGACGACAATATTTTTTTCGCGTCAGACACTCTAGTTGTGATTATTTTAGTTGTAAAGAGCAGAGGCACATGACATTTTCTTACCCTGATTTTTAATTTTGCATAACTTTGTTAAAGATCATATGAGATTGTGTTTATTTATTTTTATTTCATTATATTTATTTTTATTTTATTATATTTATTTTTTTTATTTATAATAAAATACATTTCATATGTTAAAAGTAAAGTTGTTTTGTTTTTATTTTCGGTTGTTCGTTTGCTAAAAAGATTAAAAAAAAATGATAATTACATACACATCAATTGAAATATTGATATTTTTAAAATTAGAATTCATGCGAGATCTTTTGAACTATCAAATTGTTATATTTATACTGCCACAATATGGGTTGATTTTATCATGATTATTTAAAACTTAGTGGTATTGAAATAAAAAAAAGGATGAAAGAGGGTGTCAAATTTGTAAATAGCAAAAAATTACATTTACAATACTTATATTTTTGAGATGATGTTAAAAATTAAGTGGCATGGATGTGATGTGTGTGTGTGTGTGCGCGTGATGCCACCGTGATTAATTAGTAGACAGCGTTTGTACGACCTCGGTTGTCACGGGCTCGAGTCCTGCCTTGAATTAGTTATATTAGGTTGGTTGGTGCGTTCGCCCTATGGCTAATCAGATGTTAGACTTAGAGTTTTCTTGTGCAGCACCGCAAAAGAAAACATTTTCCATTCAATTGAGGTGAATTTTTCATTGACTAACAACCAAGCGGTTTATGAAGCTTTCATTATCGGACTTCACCTAGCCTTAGAGATGGGAGTCCTCCACATAATGGTAAAGGTTGATTCACAACTCGTAGTGAACTAGATCAATGGAGAATTTAAAACCAGGGATGAACTATGGCGAAGTACTTGGGGAAGGTGAAAATAGAGATTGGTTGGTTTACTAGCTTTAAAATCGAACATGTCCGAAGGAAAAAAATCAGGTTGCCAACCTTCTATCCCAAAGCCTTCATCTAGGAGAATGACTACCTAAAAGACTAGGTTGACCCTGGATCGAAGAATCTCTAGCAATAGAGATACATCAGAATGAGAAGACAAGCTGTATGAGCTCATGCATCCAATACCTAAGGACGGGGGAGATCGACGAAGAAGTGACCGATCGTAGCATATTCAAATATAACGCTGCTCAATACCTACTAGTCAAAGGAAAACTCTTTAGGAAGTTGGCCTCGCCCTTATACCTAAAGTGTCTTGGGGTAGACGAGGTTGAAGACATACTCCGAGAAGTTCATGGCGGGGAGTGTTGGAGCCATTCTTGGGGAAAGACGCCAGCTCACCGAATTCGACGAAAATATTACTTTTGGTTGAACTTGCTCAAAGAAGCCAAAGAATATTCTAGAATGTGTAAACAATATCAGAAGTACAGACCATTGAGCCATCAGTCGGCCCAAAAAATTCACCCGATCGTCAGCCCTTGGTGGTTTGCCGTGTGGAGTCTCTTCATCTTGGGGCTTTTTTCCCCGTCAAAAGGACAACATAAGTTTTTACTGGTGGCCGTCAACTATTTCTCCAAGTGGGTAGAAGCAAAGCCTCTGGCACTCATAACGGTGGAACTTCATCTGGACTAATCATAATTACATATAATGGGACCCAATTTGCCGAAAAACAAGTTCAAGATTTTATTAAGAGTCAAGGGATCAACCTCAAAATTGCTTCCGTACATCACCATCGAATTAACAGACAGGAGGACGACGCAAACAAAATCATCCTAATTTTTTAAAGGAAAAAGCTAGAAAGAGCAAAGAGCAAATCGACATACCTGATCCCTTCGGTATTCTGAGCGATCTGAACAACATCGTCCTTGTCCGTCATCGTCCTTGTCCGTCGACCAGACCCCCTTTATGTTGTTTGATGGAGTGGAAGCCATATAACTAGTTGAATACAAAAATCACAATCAGAAGGTGCTCTCCACCTCAGCGTTCGACGAGGAAGATCTAGGAGAGCGGCATGAGGCTAACGACGAAGGAGTCAGACTAACCCTAGATCTGGCATAGGAGAATCTAGCCAACGTAGCCCTTCGGTGAGAAGAGGTTAAGCGGAGGTCAGCAAAATATTTTAACAAACACATACATGAAGAGAATTTTGCCTCAGGGGACCTGGTATTGAAGAAGGTCAACCTCACAGCCACGGGGCAAGCTGTTGAGAAGTTGTATAAAACCGGAATGACCCCTAAATCATTCACCAGAGAACTGGACTCGGAGCAAACAAATTGAAGGCATTCACAGGGAACGACGTCCCTCAAACTTAGAGTGGTGAGGATCTTAAAAAATTCATCCCTTAAACATATCCCTACTTGCTGAAGGAACACTATCATAATTGTTTTGTATAACCCTTCTTATCCTTAAAAAAAACTCAATATAATAAAGGAGCTTTTTTACATTAATAACATCTAAAAGTTTGAGATTTCACATATTCAATATTGCTAAAAGTACTATCTCTTATTATTTTATGCTTGGGGTATTGATGCTCTTACGCTTGGGGAACTGACACAATTATGCTTGAGGAATTCACGTTGTTACACTAGGGGAACTGACGTTGTTATGCTCTGAAAATAGGTTCCGCGAGTGGCTAAAAACTTATTAATCAACGCAAAGATTGTCAAGTGGCCTATAGGACATATCGACACTCGACAACGACAAACTCTGCGAGGGATGCGTGAACGATCATCTTGCGTCATATTTTAAGCGTTAATACTTGAAAACAACAAGCTCTGCAAGAGGTGTATAACAATCGTCAGTGGCCTATGAGATGTATCGGCATCAGACAGAGACAAGCTTTGTGTGAGGTACGTGAATGATCATTGTGCGCCCTACTTTAAGCATTAGCGCCTAACAATGATAAGTTCTGCGAGGGGTGCATGACCAATCATCTTGCTCCCTACTTTAAGCATTAACACTTGGTAGCGACAAACTCTCTAAGGGGTGTTTAACCATCTCTAGTGGCCTATGGGACGTATCAACACCCGACAACGACAAGCTTTGTGAGGGGTACGTGAACAATCGTCCTGCATCCTATTTTAAGCATTAACACCCGTCAGTGATAAGCTCTGTTAGGGATGTCCAACCATCGCTAGTGGCTTATGGAAAGTATCGACATCCGACGACGACATGCTTTGCGAGGGGTGTGTAAATGATAGTCTTGGTCCTTAACTGTGGCATTAAAACCTTCCAAGGATAAGCTCCGTGAGGAGTTCATGACGACAGTATATGTGAAATGTACGTGCACTTACCAGTAACTCATAACAATTGAAATTACTCGTGAATTTCAGCAAAGTATGTAAAGGAGAAAATGGTCGGGATAATGAAACCACCAGCTTCAAAAATTTCCATACGTGATGACAATTCATTTGTGGATA
The DNA here is from genome assembly GCA_002079205.1 of Phalaenopsis hybrid cultivar. NCBI lineage: Eukaryota > Viridiplantae > Streptophyta > Magnoliopsida > Asparagales > Orchidaceae > Phalaenopsis > Phalaenopsis hybrid cultivar. The sequence goes on along the minus strand of JXCR01098147.1, from coordinate 40,365 downwards.
ACAAATAACAATCTCCTTTACAATGAAACAAAAAGAAACATAAAGGAACCTAAACATACAAAAGATGACTGCTCTAACCCTGAGCATTCAAAGCTATCTAGAATCTTCCTCACTTGTCTCTTTGGCACCATCAAACTCTTGGTATGTTGACTCATCTCCACCCTCTGAATTAGAGAGAAGTTTCCCAAAATCCTCAATATTTCGCCACTTAGGAGAGAAGCTTCCCAAAATCCACCAGATTATGCTTTACAAACCTCTCGATCGCGAGAGAAATGCCGACTGTAATCTGACGAGAAAGACCCTCGACATATGCCTCCCTAGTGATCATCGAAGACATTTTATTTCTTTCAGCTTTTTATTTTCTTTTAGGAGAGCCACTACCTGTTCCTCATGTTGTTAGGCATATGTTTTCCTCTTCTCAAAGGAAAGCTTCAATCTCTCTTCTACCATAGTAAGTTTCCACAACAACTTTTGAGCCCGCCAGGTTGACCACACTACGTCCTCCTCGACTTTGTCTAGGAGAAGAGCCTAAAAATATGAAGCTTTCTAGGCAAGCACATGATAACAATTGACCACTTAAAACATGTCCCTTATGCCCATCGACCTTAAGGTCCTCTCAAAAGCGCGAAACCAGCACATGTCAATCAGACTCGAGGGGTAGTCTTTATTTAGAGGATTTGTAGGGAAGGTCTCCCTGTCAATAAGAGCGTATTGATCGCTCATCCAAACACCAGCTCCTTGATCACGTGAGAAACACGCACTTGAGTGGAGCCACCCCTACGTGCATGGGAGGAGGGGGCAAGTCGACATCAGGGATATGAGCCTTTTCCTTCCCTCTGAAGGGTGTCGCTCTTCATCTGATTCGCGACCCCTCGTACCTCCTCGAAATCGGTCTCAACAGAGAGAGGGAAGAAGGCGCGACTCGTCTCACCTCGCTTCTGTAGAGGTATGAGCCAGGCCTCCCCTATTATCTCCAAAAATTCTCCAATCTACGAGCACAATGATGGGCCTCTTGACTCATGAAGGCTAGGCGATCGAGAAGAGTCCGCCCCTAGCCCCTTTCCGATGAACCTAGCAAATTATACAAAGGTCACATAAATGCATTTCACACACAAACATACAAGAAGATAAGTAACACTAACCTTCATCACCCCCCTCGACCAACCTTATCNAGGAGGGGGCAAGTCGACATCAGGGATATGAGCCTTTTCCTTCCCTCTGAAGGGTGTCGCTCTTCATCTGATCCGTGACCCCTCGTACCTCCTCGAAATCGGTCTCAACAGAGAGAGGGCAGAAGGCGCGACTCGTCTCACCTCGCTTCTGTAGAGGTATGAACCAGGCCTCCCCTATTATCTCCAAAAATTCTCCAATCTACGAGCACAATGATGGGCCTCTGGACTCATGAAGGCTAGGCGATCGAGAAGAGTCCGCCCCTAGCCCCTTTCCGATGAACCTAGCAAATTATACAAAGGTCACAGAAATGCATTTCACACACAAACATACAAGAAGATAAGTAACACTAACCTTCATCACCCCCCTCAACCAACCTTATATTGTCAGTTCGACCCCGACCTCTATCAAGTGAGGGAGGACCGCCTCTCCCACAAGGCCTCTTCAAAGCCACCCTCTCTCCACCAACTTTCTTCCTAGCAACCTCCATATTGTCGCACGATCTCCACAAATTCTTGATCATGGTATAAACACCATCCAAACGAATCATGTGTTTGATCATGTTGGGGACAATGTACTGAAACAAAGAGAGGTGTTGGCCCTCAATCAGCGCCATACGGTCTCGAACAGTCCCTAGCAAGGTTTTCACTTTCTTTACCTTGCACTATGTAGGAGAAGTATGGATCCCCCATTCGTCCTCACACAAAGCGATCAAGAACATTGTCTTCCAATCCTTCACCCTATTTTCACTCCCCAACAAATGACTCTTAGTACTGACGACAAACTAAA
>JXCR01098147.1:15235-35543 GCA_002079205.1 Phalaenopsis hybrid cultivar | reverse complement strand
ATGATGTATTGATAAGGGTTTATAGAATGTAGAGGCATAATAATCGATACTCCTTGAACAAATTCCCATCATCAAACATGAATCTCGAGTAACACAAATCTTAGGACAACTTCTTTAACAAGAAATATTCAAACTTTGATTAATATCATTCATAATTCTAATTTCAGCAAACTTGTAGTCAAACCCATCGACTTGATGAGAAGGATCTAATAAAACCAAAATTAGTCCAATTTGAGTCAAATCAAGTCGTCAAACCACTTTTGGAAGCTTTTGGTACATGATTGAAATGTCAAACATATTTCAAATCTAACAAGCTTATAGTAAAATTGAGTTCTTAGCAAGACAAATCAAACGAATCTAAAATCTCAATATTTTGAGTCATTAAGGTACTCAAATGTTCACCGAATGCCTCTGATCATATTTTTGAACCATCTGATGGAGTGGTCTGAATTTTTTCTTAATTTGTAAAGAAACCTTTCACAGACTCTATAAATAGAGGCATACCCCCTCTCTTCAGAGGATGAGAGACATTGAGCCAGAAGAAGACTTAAACTTGAAGGAGCTGAAGTTCAATATCGCTTCTACACTACAAATTTGTCTAATACCTCCCATTCCTATAATCACCGACCATTGCTGACCATGACCCTAGTCACTATAGCCCACCCCCGACTCATTACAATGAAACCCCTTGTTGAATCACGATGTATGTTACAAAATCCTAACACAAAATGCATGATAATGTGGTCTCATGCAGAACAACGCGCTCTACATATGGTGCAATGATACCTCCTAAAGATGGTGTAACAACGCACTCTAAATACGATGCAACGACACACCTCGATGACAGTGTAACAATGCAACCCACATACGATGCAACGATGCCTACAGAAAATTGTGTAACAATGCAGTTCGAAGACGTTGACTTTCATCGGGCTCTTAAAGCTCTCTCCTCATGGCTTGCACCACAACCTATGTGAGCAACAACAACCTTTGTGGCTTATAGCTCGGGCAACTCCCGACTTTAGCCTATGCATCCTACCAATCTCATCATAGCTCACCATTATGATATGTGTGGCTCACAGATTTTGAAGCTCCTAACACCGACTCATGCAACCCACCGACGTCATCATAGATCACCACTACAACCCACGTGAGTTATAGCTCGTGGAACTCCCGGCTCCGACGCCTGCAGCTTACAGACATCATCACAACTCACCACTATAGTCTATATGACCAACTACGACATACGTGACTCACATCTCATACAGCTCCTTACTTCGAACCTTGTGGNGGAGCTTAGTAAAGAATGAGATGTGTGCAGAGAATTATGTAAACTTTAGTCTTTTATTTCAATTCTAGAGATTTTTGTATGGCTACGTTAGACGAGAAAGTTAGACGAGAAAATATTGCGTCTCGATAACGGATGCGATGCACGAGAAAGTCGGCACTTCCTCCGTGTATCGCGTCCGTTGTCCGGACAGAGCTCACGTCCGGATTCTGGACGACAATATTTTTTTCGCGTCAGACACTCTAGTTGNGGAGCTTAGTAAAGAATGAGATGTGTGCAGAGAATTATGTAAACTTTAGTCTTTTATTTCAATTCTAGAGATGTTTGTATGGCTACGTTAGACAAGAAAGTTAGACGAGAAAATATTGCGTCTGGATAACGGATGCGATGCACGAGAAAGTCGGCACTTTCTCCGTGTATCGCGTCCGTTGTCCGGACAGAGCTCACGTCCGTATTCTGGACAACAATATTTTTTTGCGTCAGACACTCTAGTTTTGATTATTTTAGTTGTAAAGAGCAGAGGCACATGACATTTTCTTACCCTGATTTTTAATTTTGCATAACTTTGTTAAAGATCATATGAGATTGTGTTTATTTATTTTTATTTTATTATATTTATTTTTATTTTATTATATTTATTTTTTTTATTTATAATAAAATACATTTCATATGTTAAAAGTAAAGTTGTTTTGTTTTTATTTTCGGTTGTTCGTTTGCTAAAAAGATTAAAAAAAAATGATAATTACATACACATCAATTGAAATATTGATATTTTTAAAATTAGAATTCATGCGAGATCTTTTGAACTATCAAATTGTTATATTTATACTGCCACAATATGGGTTGATTTTATCATGATTATTTAAAACTTAGTGGTATTGAAATNATTTATACTGCCACAATATGGGTTGATTTTATCATGATTATTTAAAACTTAGTGGTATTGAAATAAAAAAAAAAGGATGAAAGAGGGTGTCAAATTTGTAAATAGCAAAAAATTACATTTACAATACTTATATTTTTGAGATGATGTTAAAAATTAAGTGGCATGGATGTGATGTGTGTGTGTGTGTGCGCGTGATGCCACCGTGATTAATTAGTAGACAGCGTTTGTACGACCTCGGTTGTCACGGGCTCGAGTCCTGCCTTGAATTAGTTATATTAGGTTGGTTGGTGCGTTCGCCCTATGGCTAATCAGATGTTAGACTTAGAGTTTTCTTGTGCAGCACCGCAAAAGAAAACATTTTCCATTCAATTGAGGTGAATTTTTCATTGACTAACAACCAAGCGGTTTATGAAGCTTTCATTATCGGACTTCACCTAGCCTTAGAGATGGGAGTCCTCCACATAATGGTAAAGGTTGATTCACAACTCGTAGTGAACTAGATCAATGGAGAATTTAAAACCAGGGATGAACTATGGCGAAGTACTTGGGGAAGGTGAAAATAGAGATTGGTTGGTTTACTAGCTTTAAAATCGAACATGTCCGAAGGAAAAAAATCAGGTTGCCAACCTTCTATCCCAAAGCCTTCATCTAGGAGAATGACTACCTAAAAGACTAGGTTGACCCTGGATCGAAGAATCTCTAGCAATAGAGATACATCAGAATGAGAAGACAAGCTGTATGAGCTCATGCATCCAATACCTAAGGACGGGGGAGATCGACGAAGAAGTGACCGATCGTAGCATATTCAAATATAACGCTGCTCAATACCTACTAGTCAAAGGAAAACTCTTTAGGAAGTTGGCCTCGCCCTTATACCTAAAGTGTCTTGGGGTAGACGAGGTTGAAGACATACTCCGAGAAGTTCATGGCGGGGAGTGTTGGAGCCATTCTTGGGGAAAGACGCCAGCTCACCGAATTCGACGAAAATATTACTTTTGGTTGAACTTGCTCAAAGAAGCCAAAGAATATTCTAGAATGTGTAAACAATATCAGAAGTACAGACCATTGAGCCATCAGTCGGCCCAAAAAATTCACCCGATCGTCAGCCCTTGGTGGTTTGCCGTGTGGAGTCTCTTCATCTTGGGGCTTTTTTCCCCGTCAAAAGGACAACATAAGTTTTTACTGGTGGCCGTCAACTATTTCTCCAAGTGGGTAGAAGCAAAGCCTCTGGCACTCATAACGGTGGAACTTCATCTGGACTAATCATAATTACATATAATGGGACCCAATTTGCCGAAAAACAAGTTCAAGATTTTATTAAGAGTCAAGGGATCAACCTCAAAATTGCTTCCGTACATCACCATCGAATTAACAGACAGGAGGACGACGCAAACAAAATCATCCTAATTTTTTAAGGGAAAAAGCTAGAAAGAGCAAAGAGCAAATTGACATACATGATCCCTTCGGTATTCTGAGCGATCTGAACAACATCGTCCTTGTCCGTCGACCAGACCCCGTTTATGTTGTTTGATGGAGTGGAAGCCATATAACTAGTTGAATACAAAAATCACAATCAGAAGGTGCTCTCCACCTCAGCGTTCGACGAGGAAGATCTAGGAGAGCGGCATGAGGCTAACGACGAAGGAGTCAGACTAACCCTAGATCTGGCATAGGAGAATCTAGCCAACATAGCCCTTCGGTGAGAAGAGGTTAAGCGGAGGTCAGCAAAATATTTTAACAAACACATACATGAAGAGAATTTTGCCTCAGGGGACCTGATATTGAAGAAGGTCAACCTCACAGCCACGGGGCAAGCTGTTGAGAAGTTGTATAAAACCGGAATGACCCCTAAATCATTCACCAGAGAACTGGACTCGGAGCAAACAAATTGAAGGCATTCACAGGGAACGACGTCCCTCAAACTTAGAGTGGTGGGGATCTTAAAAAATTCATCCCTTAAACATATCCCTACTTGCTGAAGGAACACTATCATAATTATTTTGTATAACCCTTCTTATCTTTAAAAAAACTCAATATAATAAAGGAGCTTTTTTACATTAATAACATCTAAAAGTTTGAGATTTCACATATTCAATATTGCTAAAAGTACTATCTCTTATTATTTTATGCTTGGGGTATTGATGCTCTTACGCTTGGGGAACTGACACAATTATGCTTGAGGAATTCACGTTGTTACACTAGGGGAACTGACGTTTTATGCTCTGAAAATAGGTTCCGCGAGTGGCTAAAAACTTATTAATCAACGCAAAGATTGTCAAGTGGCCTATAGGACATATCGACACTCGACAACGACAAACTCTGCGAGGGATGCGTGAACGATCATCTTGCGTCATATTTTAAGCGTTAATACTTGAAAACAACAAGCTCTGCAAGAGGTGTATAACAATCGTCAGTGGCCTATGAGATGTATCGGCATCAGACAGAGACAAGCTTTGTGTGAGGTACGTGAATGATCATTGTGCGCCCTACTTTAAGCATTAGCGCCTAACAATGATAAGTTCTGCGAGGGGTGCATGACCAATCATCTTGCTCCCTACTTTAAGCATTAACACTTGGTAGCGACAAACTCTCTAAGGGGTGTTTAACCATCTCTAGTGGCCTATGGGACGTATCAACACCCGACAACGACAAGCTTTGTGAGGGGTACGTGAACAATCGTCCTGCATCCTATTTTAAGCATTAACACCCGTCAGTGATAAGCTCTGTTAGGGATGTCCAACCATCGCTAGTGGCTTATGGAAAGTATCGACATCCGACGACGACATGCTTTGCGAGGGGTGTGTAAATGATAGTCTTGGTCCTTAACTGTGGCATTAAAACCTTCCAAGGATAAGCTCCGTGAGGAGTTCATGACGACAGTATATGTGAAATGTACGTGCACTTACCAGTAACTCATAACAATTGAAATTACTCGTGAATTTCAGCAAAGTATGTAAAGGAGAAAATGGTCGGGATAATGAAACCACCAGCTTCAAAAATTTCCATACGTGATGACAATTCATTTGTGGATAACAAATAACAATCNTTGTCAGTTCGACCCCGACCTCTATCAAGTGAGGGAGGACCGCCTCTCCCACAAGGCCTCTTCAAAGCCACCCTCTCTCCACCAACTTTCTTCCTAGCAACCTCCATATTGTCGCACGATCTCCACAAATTCTTGATCATGGTATAAACACCATCCAAACGAATCATGTGTTTGATCATGTTGGGGACAATGTACTGAAACAAAGAGAGGTGTTGGCCCTCAATCAGCGCCATACGGTCTCGAACAGTCCCTAGCAAGGTTTTCACTTTCTTTACCTTGCACTATGTAGGAGAAGTATGGATCCCCCATTCGTCCTCACACAAAGCGATCAAGAACATTGTCTTCCAATCCTTCACCCTATTTTCACTCCCCAACAAATGACTCTTAGTACTGACGACAAACTAAATATAGCCATCACGACCAATTCAGAAGGAAAAAAGATGAATGAAGAGTTTGATGGATCACGGGATTTTTATCCTTCAACAAAAGATCTCAAAAGTCATGATGGTGGTGATTTAGTTGGGAAGGATTTGAGCTGANGTCTTCCAATCCTTCACCCTATTTTCACTCCCCAACAAATGACTCTTAGTACTGACGACAAACTAAATATAGTCATCATGACCAATTCAGAAGGAAAAAAGATGAATGAAGAGTTTGATGGATCACGAGATTTTTATCCTTTGACAGAAGATCTCAAAAGTCATGATGGTGGTGATTTAGTTGGGAAGGATTTGAGCTGGATGATACCATAAAGATTGAAGTTTGACTGCAACTCTTGACAAAATGACTACCGAAGACCTATCTTAAAGTAATCATTATAAAAGACAAGTTTAGGAGAGAAAACATTCGTTGCCTAGTCTTGGTTGTTGCCCGATCACAAAAGAATTGTGGGATCCAAAACACAACGTTCCTGAATCTCTTCTATGTCTGCCACGAATAGGACCAACACCTCGGTAGCAGGAATCAAACCAAATGATTCNAGAGAAAACATTCGTTGCCTAGTCTTGGTTGTTGCCCGATCACAAAAGAATTGTGGGATCCAAAACACAACGATCCTGAATCTCTTCTATGTCTGCCACGAATAGGACCAACACCTCGGTAGCAGGAATCAAACTAAATGATTTCTAGGTGTATTCTGAACCATGGAGTCTATGATAATAGATGAGAAAGAAGAAGAAAAGGTTAGCGAAACTCAGAGAAGGGAAAAAAATGAAAGTTTAACCCGAGCTAAGAAAATGAATAGAAGCCCTCAGTGATTGTGCAACCNTATATATATATATATATATATATATATATATATATATATATATATATATATATATATATATATATATTGCGAAAGAGGATACTTAGGAAGATGAAAAGTCACTGACACGACTGAGGCAACAAAACTATACATTACCTAAGTAAAGTAATCATTACCAGAAATTGAAAAATACTTGGTTTTATTTCATTTATCATTTACTTGTTTGCAAAAAAAGAGGTAGGACGTCGCGCCAAACCCTCGGTTACAACTAAGAAAGGAAAAGTTTAACTAAATGATCGTTCGCGGTTGGACCCGAGATAAACACTTGATGGTGAAGTTGTTCATATATTAACTCACCGCCCAACATAAAAAGTTCANATATATATATATATATATATATTGTGAAAGAGGATACTTAGGAAGCTGAAAAGTCACTGACACGACTGAGGCAACGAAACTATACATTACCTAAGTAAAGTAATCATTACCAGAAATAGAAAAATACTTGGTTTTATTTCATTTATCATTTACTTATATGCAAAAAAAGAGGTAGGACGTCGCGCCAAACCCTCGGTTACAACTAAGAAAGGAAAAGTCTAACTAAATGATCGTTCGCGGTTGGACCCGAGATAAACAATTGATGGTGAAGTCGTTCATATATTAACTCACTGCCCAACATAAAAAGTTCATTTTTGGCTATCTCTAGGCTGAGCGGTGAGGGCTTCTCTATCAGCCGATAGTTCCAAACACAATCGTGTCACTTCCCCATGATAGACAAGCATCTCCCCCGAGAAAAGTCTAAGTTGCTCGTGCAGAGCAATAACTTCCCTCTCCACCTAGTCGACTCTCTCAAGAGCCTTAGTAATTATTCTGTCACCATCTTCTCGAGGATACCCCATAAAATGAAGAAAACAATCCTCTATCTAAAAAAGGCGGCAAAGTATGAATTCAGAGGAAACATGACCCCCCAGGTCGCCTCCACCTCCCTCGAAGCACTGGAAAAAACTAGACGGCTCGCACCCTGACCTCCAACACCTTGACATCTCGCTCAGTGCTCCATTCAGCCATATCCGCTCTCCCTCGTGAGAACCTGTTATGTATTCACCCCCTCGATCGCAACTTGGTCCACAACCATCACATCATCCTCAAGATCAACATCAGTATCTGTTGATACAAAATTGATAGTCAGGACTCAGTTGCTGCACCTAAAAAAAAAANATAAAATGAAGAAAACAATCCTCTATCTAAAAAAGGCGGCAAAGTATGAATTCAGAGGAAACATGACCCCCCCGGTCGCCTCCACCTCCCTCGAAGCACTAGAAAAAACTAGACGGCTCGGACCCTGACCTCCAACACCTTGACATCTCGCTCAGTGCTCCATTCAGCCATATCCGCTCTCCCTCGTGAGAACCTGTTATGTATTCACCCCCTCGATTGCAACTTGGTCCACAACCATCACATCATCCTCTAGATCAACATCAATATCTGTTGATACAAAATTGATAGTCAGGACTCAGTTGCTGCACCTGAAAAAAAAAGATGCAAAAGACATTTCAAGATACATACCAAGAATCCACCCTCATTCACCTTGTCCTTAACCTTCAGAAGAAAGACCACTCTTAGTTAATTGAAGCTATGTCTCAGCCTCAGCCGCTGCCTCCTCAGGACCCATCTGGGGAACCTTGAAGAACAATCTCTCTTCTGCAGCATGAACACTCAACCTTTGTGAGTGTCTCGTAGGCTGATAGTCAGAATGGCCCCTAGCCTGTCCTGCAGCCTCTTATGGGGTGAGCCCGCAAGGAAACNTCAGAAGAAAGACCACTCTTAGTTAATTGAAGCTATGTCTCAGCCTCAGCCGCTGCCTCCTCAGGACCCATCCGGGGAACCTTGAAGAACAATCTCTCTTCTGCAGCAGGAACACTCAACCTTTGTGAGTGTCTCGTAGGCTGATAGTCAGGATGGCCTCTAGCCTGTCCTGCAGCCTCTTATAGGGTGAGCCCGCAAGGAAATCGGAAGAACCAGGTCGGCTTGGGCATAAATCTCTTCTTGCTCACCCCTTTCGCGGATACCTCACTCACTGACTTATGCTTCATGTACAACTCACGAGCTTGTGCTTGAATATCACTCGCGGCTATAAGAATGACACTCTTATTGAAAGGTTGCACTCTTTCACCGGACATTGCAAAAAGCTCGAAAAGAGAAGGACACGAGACAAAGGAGCAAGAAGAGACGGAGACGATGCAAGCCTCCCTTCCCCCAAAGCCTGTTTATAATGGCCCGAACACGAAAATCCAAGAAAAGCAATTATTGCACAGTAATATCATTTAATTATTTAATATATGTTAAAAAATTCTCTTGTACTCGTTTACTGTATAGCTTCCAAGGAGTAGGAGAATCGGGGAATTGAATATGTGCATATAAAAATAAGTCAACACGAATCTCAAACTAGATGAATGACTTGGGAAGAAGATGTGACCGATCGAACATAGCCTTCAACNAAAAGCAATTATTGCACAGTAATATCATTTAATTATTTAATATATGTTAAAAAATTCTCTTGTACTCGTTTATTGTATAGCTTCCAAGGAGTAGGAGAATCGGGGAATTGAATATGTACATATAAAAATAAGTCAACACAAATCTCAAGCTAGATGAATGACTTAGGAAGAAGATGTGACCGATCGAACATAGCCTTCAAAGATAATTTTTTTGGCTAAATATAAGCAAAAGAAGCGTCTTATTCGAACGATCCACGGAAGGCGTTAGGAGAAGCTCCCGCGGAGTGATAATCAACCTTTAGAACGATCGACGAGAAGCACTCTTTTGAACTAGATATCGATTGAGTCAAGGTTTACCAGATGATCGATAATCCTCATCGATTGAATCTCACCGGGCTTCTTATACACAAATAACTCAGCAATTACAAAAATGTCCCTCTGAAAAGTTAATGATGAGGGGGATAATATGTACTTTTGTAATGTTGTGACCTAGACCTATAAATAGGGGTCCATGTCATGAATAAAACACTCTTTTTACTGCTCTCTCTCTATCTTTTTTTTTCTCTCTCTCTCTATCTCTCTATTTTTCTCCCTAATCACTTCAGAGCCGAATGTTCTATTGCTTGAGCGTGTTTCCCAGACTTTAGGTTCAACAATTCTCAATATCATGCATAATTATAATAGTTTGATTGTTAAAAAAAAATAATGTGAGTGTTAGTTTTGTAAATAGGTAAGATTTAGTAATATTATAAATGAATGAATGCTATAATTTTGAAGAAATTATGATAATAGTCATAATAAGTTGATAAAATATTTTCTTTAAAATAAGTNGCACTCTTTTGAACTAGATATCGATTGAGTCAAGGTTTACCAGATGATCGATAATCCTCATCGATTGAATCTGTCACCGGGCTTCTTATACACAAATAACTCTGCAATTACAAAAATTTCCCTCTGAAAAGTTAATGATGAGGGGGCTAATATGTACTTTTGTAATGTTGTGACCTAGGCCTATAAATAGGGGTCCATGTCATGAATAAAACACTCTTTTTACTGCTCTCTCTCTATCTTTTTTTTTTCTCTCTCTATCTCTCTATTTTTCTCCCTAATCACTTTAGAGCCGAATGTTCTATTGCTTGAGCGTGTTTCCCAGACTTTGGGTTCAACAATTCTCAATATCATGCATAATTATAATAGTTTGATTGCTAAAAAAAAATAATATGAGTGTTAGTTTTGTAAATAGGTAAGATTTAGTAATATTACAAATGAATGAATGCTATAATTTTGAAGAAATTATGATAATAGTGATAATAAGTTGATAAAATATTTTCTTTAAAATAAGGCACTAATTAGAATGATGTATTGATAAGGGTTTATAGAATGTAGAGGCATAATAATCGATACTCCTTGAACAAATTCCCATCATCAAACATGAATCTCGAGTAACACAAATCTTAGGACAACTTCTTTAACAAGAAATATTCAAACTTTGATTAATATCATTCATAATTCTAATTTCAGCAAACTTGTAGTCAAACCCATCGACTTGATGAGAAGGATCTAATAAAACCAAAATTAGTCCAATTTGAGTCAAATCAAGTCGTCAAACCACTTTTGGAAGCTTTTGGTACATGATTGAAATGTCAAACATATTTCAAATCTAACAAGCTTATAGTAAAATTGAGTTCTTAGCAAGACAAATCAAACGAATCTAAAATCTCAATATTTTGAGTCATTAAGGTACTCAAATGTTCACCGAATGCCTCTGATCATATTTTTGAACCATCTGATGGAGTGGTCTGAATTTTTTCTTAATTTGTAAAGAAACCTTTCACAGACTCTATAAATAGAGGCATACCCCCTCTCTTCAGAGGATGAGAGACATTGAGCCAGAAGAAGACTTAAACTTGAAGGAGCTGAAGTTCAATATCGCTTCTACACTACAAATTTGTCTAATACCTCCCATTCCTATAATCACCGACCATTGCTGACCATGACCCTAGTCACTATAGCCCACCCCCGACTCATTACAATGAAACCCCTTGTTGAATCACGATGTATGTTACAAAATCCTAACACAAAATGCATGATAATGTGGTCTCATGCAGAACAACGCGCTCTACATATGGTGCAATGATACCTCCTAAAGATGGTGTAACAACGCACTCTAAATACGATGCAACGACACACCTCGATGACAGTGTAACAATGCAACCCACATACGATGCAACGATGCCTACAGAAAATTGTGTAACAATGCAGTTCGAAGACGTTGACTTTCATCGGGCTCTTAAAGCTCTCTCCTCATGGCTTGCACCACAACCTANCAAAATTTATATATGTACTTCTTTGGGGCATTTACGTACTTAACAAGGCATGTAAACTAGTCTAGTTGAGCTTAAGTCTCAGTTTGAGCTTGAGCTTGATTAATTAATAATCTAACTCATGAGTCAGTTTTTTGATAATAAAGAGAGAAAATATATAAATTTAAGCTAGTATTATAATGAAATGATAAATATATGAGTATTTAAAGGATAATTAATAAAAAAATCACTTGTTCTAAAATGTAAAATATCATATTTTAAACATCATTAATAATTTAAAGAATTTTTTTAATGCCTTTAAAATATATTTTATATTAATCATTTCTTAAAACAGACTCTTGCAAGCTAACGAGTCGAGCTAGGGTTAGCTTGAACTTGACATTTGCTCATCGAGCTCAGTTCTCAAACCACTTATAGAGTCAAGCCCAAAGAAAACACACAAATCAACTTAGCTCACTTGCACTATTATTATTTACATATCTAACATCTAAGATTTAGTTTTATATTTATAATATTCAAATCTAAAATATCACTCAAAATAGTGACAATTATAAATATATAGCACTCGAAACATTCCTCATATTATCATTAGTTTTTTAATACATAAATAGNAAAGTTAACTATTGTCATGGCTTTCAACTACAACCTAACAAATTGACACTACAATCATCATCACTAACATTCATGGTGGAGTATTGCCTCCATAACAGCCGATTACGACTCTTATAGCATGTTATCATCGAGAACTGCATTTATTGTAGTCATATTACCATTATTATCAATGAATAGTTGTTATACATTTATAATCACAACTTTATAACTCCATTTTCNAAAGTTAACTATTGTCATGGCTTTCAACTACAACCTAACAAATTGACACTACAATCATCATCACTAACATTCGTGGTGGAGTATTGCCTCCATAACAGTCGATTACGACTCTTATAGCATGTTATCATCGAGAACTGCATTTATTGTAGTCATACTACCATTATTATCAATGAATAGTTGTTATACATTTATAATCACAACTTTATAACTTCATTTTGTTTAATTCAAGAGAAAAATAGACCTGCGTGTTAAACACTCATAGTTGATTAATTTAATTGAGCTACATCCTGTGATTTTTTCACCATTCATTGTTGATTAATTCCACGTAAATCTTAAGGTATCTTCTCCTACTTAGTTCNTTTTGTTTAATTCAAGAGAAAAATAGACCTGCGTGTTAAACACTCATAGTTGATTAATTTAATTGAGCTACACCCTGTGATTTTTTCACCATTCATTGTTGATTAATTATCTTAAGGTATCTTCTCCTACTTAGTTTTTTTTAATTACTTGAGCGTGTGTTGAGTTTTTGTGCAATACTAAGACAATAATTTATTACTCTAGCACCTCAAACCTTACGACACACATCAATAATAATTTAAAATAAAGGGTTACATAAATAATAAATATTTATGGTGAAAATCAAACCTATAAAAATTATTAAGAAATAAAAAATTAAAATAAACAATTGAGGTGCCTTGGAATTAGTCGAGTTACCGTGCCATCACACGACAAAATTTATATATGTACTTCTTTGGGGCATTTACGTACTTAACAAGGCATGTAAACTAGTCTAGTTGAGCTTAAGTCTCAGTTTGAGCTTGAGCTTGATTAATTAATAATCTAACTCATGAGTCAGTTTTTTGATAATAAAGAGAGAAAATATATAAATTTAAGCTAGTATTATAATGAAATGATAAATATATGAGTATTTAAAGGATAATTAATAAAAAAATCACTTGTTCTAAAATGTAAAATATCATATTTTAAACATCATTAATAATTTAAAGAAAATTTTTTTTAATGCATTTAAAATATATTTTATATTAATCATTTCTTAAAACAGACTCTCACGAGCTAAAGAGTCGAGTCAGGGTTAGCTTGAACTTTAAATTTGCTCATCGAGCTCCAGTTCAGAAACCACTTATAGAGTCACCCCAAGAAAACACACAAATTAACTTAGCTCACTTGCACTATTATTATTTACATATCTAACATCTAAGATTTAGTTTTATATTTATAATATTCAAATCTAAAATATCACTCAAAATAGTGACAATTATAAATATATAGCACTCTGAAACATTCCTCATATTATCATTAGTTTTTTAATACATAAATAAAATGATGAAAATATCAATATTAAAATTTTGAATGTTAGGTATGCAAAAAAACCCATTTTTTTATACACCGCATCACGGAGGCGAACCCGAACCCAACATAAACCCCTGCATTTTCCCTACAAGCAGTGCCGAACGGCACCACCCTTCACTCGGTGAAAGAAAACCCCGTCGTTCTCCTGCTCGAANTAGAATGATGAAAATATCAATATTAAAATTTTGAATGTTAGGTATGCAAAAAAACCCATTTTTTTATACACCTCATCACGGAGGCGAACCCGACCCAACATAAACCCCTGCATTTTCCCTACAAGCAGTGCCGAACGGCACCATCCTTCACTCGGTGAAAGAAAACCCCGTCGTTCTCCTGCTCGATCCTCCCTGCACTGTAGATAAACGATGAGGGCGATATCTGTGAATAGCCGCAGCATCTTCCGGTTTTGCTGCTCCGATCTTTCTTCTTCCTTGAGATTTCGCTCATTCAGCAGTGGTATGTTTCGTCATCTTTCTCTCAACCGTTTCTACTTTATTATTTAGAGGTATTTATTGCTCATTATGCCTTCAACATTTTTTGCCTACATTGAATGTATCTATGGTTTGGTTTACATCAATCTCCATCATTTCTTTTTTCATTTTGCTGTAATAATTTTGGTGAAACTGCTGGCAGATAGGTGAAAAAGGACGCTGTTTGCTAGGAAGTTATATTTTATGAATATTTTTCCCTTTTTGTAGGGTATAAATTTCACATGCTAGGTCAGGTATAAGATTTTGGGAGTGGTGACTACAGCTTCTGTTGGGCTCTGAGTTATCCTTGGGTGATATTAGAACTTGCTAATCTGCAGGAGATAAAAGAGAAGTGAGATTGAGAGCTCAGTGAGAGGAGCTCTAGGATTTCAATATATTGCTTAGGAGGTGTTTGGAAGCTACTTTTTATAGGATTTATCACCGAATTTACTAAATTCAACCAATGACCTAAAACTCAGGAGTTCTGTGGATTTAGAGTCCCAAAATTTGTCTTCAATTTGGTTTAAATCTGGATTTACTATATCCAGAGGTTTGAGTGGAGTCAACAGATTTAAGATTCACGAATTTATTAAATCTCGCTGACCCTAAATCCTACTTGCAGCGAAACACCCCCTTAGAAAGTATTAAATGTTGTTATTAATAAATTTGTTGGGATTTTCCCAAATCTCTTATTTATCAGCTTAGATTGAGGTTCAACGCAAGCGAAGGATTACATTTGACCAAATGTACGTAAAGTTATATGTTCCTATTTAATAATATTTGGTTTAAATATGAATAAGTATAGCTATCTAATTACATAGTTAACTCTGGTTGAACTCTTAAGTTTATCTCTTAGGATAAGACTTCATTGTTACTTCACACAGAATTTCATACAAGTTTGGTGAGTAGCTTTGGTGACTTAGTAGGACAGTTTTATGTTGAATGTATAGGCGAGTTTAGGTTTAGTTGGTGGCCAAGTTGAAATCTTTATAGGCAACTACCTTGCCTCTTAGAGTTGAGTAGGCCAAATTCAAGCGTTGAGTACTGTATAGCCAAGCTCAATGGTTGAGTTTGAGGCAACTTGAGGAACTGTTATATGGGCTACTTGGTTTAACTAGCAACTTGTTAACCTAATTGAGATGACTTGTTGAACCTTACCCAAATGATTATTGGTTTTTATTAGCTCCCCGAATCTCATTTCTCTTTTATGGAACTAGGAAGAGTATGGGAATAAAAATTCTAATTCAATTTGATTTGAGTGATCCTAATTTTGCTAATTTTTTTGTGCTTACTCTTATATGATCGGTAGCGAACCTGTTGAGTTTTTTACTATATCAGAATCCTTGAGCTTTCTTTAGAGATTTGTCTATTAACTTTTTATATCTATTGAGAAAATTACATGGCTTATCAGTCGAGAGATCTCTGTAATGTTGTTCGAGCTTTAAGGTATGAGAAATATAGAACTTCAAGTGAATCCTATTTTCAATGTTTGAAGAAGATTGTGGAAATAATTATGGAAATCAATAATGGTAAGAAAGATGAAATCATGATTGTAGAGACTACAATATGTGCTCCTCTTGTGAGAACTCTCCCAGAGAAGGATGTTAGTTGCGGTTCTTTTGTACCTGGATCATCATGGATGGAGCTATAAAAAAAATTTATTTAACAATAATTCTGATTTATCTTTGAGTAGTGCCCTTACCCACAAGCAAGTTTTTGACATTTTGAACTCATTAGAAGGGGTCAAATATATAGAAGTTGCTATTGGCCAAAGAGATAAAGATCCTGCTGAGGTTCCTTCTACTAAGAGTAAAGATATGAGAGAAGAATCGAGCTATGAAGCCTAAAATAAAGATTTGGTTGGGTATCCATTGTAATTTCAAATTTAAAGTTACCAAGTGTTGAGTTAGTCGCTTTAGTTTTAATATGTAGGTTCGAGGGTTTGCTCAAGAATTTTGATTCTTTAAAGGAGATTGTTCTTACCCTTCAAGTTAGTTTGGCACTTGTAAAGGTAAAGAATATCGAGAAACTTGTTGAACTTCACCTGTTTAGAGAAGTCAAGAAGGTTGATTTGGAAAAAAATGGTAAAGTTTACTATTTTATAGAGGAAATTTGATCCATCTCCCCAAAAAACCAATGTCTGANTCAATGGTTGAGTTTGAGGCAACTTGAGGAACTGTTATATGGGCTACTTGGTTTAACTAGCAACTTGTTAACATAATTGAGATGACTTGTTGAACCTTACCCAAATGATTATTGGTTTTTATTAGCTCCCCGAATCTCATTTCTCTTTTATGGAACTAGGAAGAGTATGGGAATAAAAATTCTAATTCAATTTGATTTGAGTGATCCTAATTTTGCTAATTTTTTTGTGCTTACTCTTATATGATCGGTAGAGATTTGTCTATTAACTTTTTTGATATAATAAAAATTCTAATTCAATTTGGCTTCAAGCTTTTATTGCATTAGTTGTTTTGTCATGGATATTTTGCTGAGTTCAAGAACATGCCAACTTCTCCAAATCATCCCCCTTTCAAACTAGTCATTCTTTTTTTGTGGGANGAGTTCAAGAACATGCCAACTTCTCCAAATCATCCCCCTTTCAAACTAGTCATTCTTTTTTTGTGGGAAAAAGTGACATTTTCCTTAGAAATATTTTTTTTCTTTCAATCTTTAGGCTTTAATTTTGTTTTATGCGTGCTTATTTCTTTTTGGCAGGTCATCAGATAATTTTGTTAGTAACTTTTTTCATATTTATTTCTTGTAAAGTCCAATTTTTTGACAAAGTGATTAATTGCAATATTTGTGGGTATTTAAACTATGGTAAATGATTTTATTTTTTTAATATGTTGCATAGAATTCATGAGCATCTTGATTTGTCATTCAATTTAGGCATAATTGATTACCAAATCCTGAAAAATTGATCACTATATCTATGTAATTTTCAAATAATGCAAAATTGTTTTTTGTGGTTGATGTTCGTGATGCACAATTTCTAATACTTCAACTTTCACGACTTTTCTCGTACAATAAACCTTTGTGCATTCATTTGAACTTTGCATGATCTTCTTCATTTATTTTGGACCACTTATTATTTCCAAATGACTAATGCTCTTCTCATGTTTTTAAAAAACCTTACTATGGTAAATTAGTCATTTTCCTCCATTCTAACAAAGTGCAATGTGAAGTTGATGAGTAGGGAGTTTGAGATTGATGGTGACTTAAGTTAGAAGTTTCTAGAGCCTTTGAATTCCCCAACTCATAAATGGGGGACAAGTTGTGATCAAAGACCAATTTCCTCTGATTTTAACTTCCATCCTTCCGGACAAAGGTGATGTCAAATTCATTCACAATCATGATTTCTTTCACCTTTCATTTTTTTTTTTGCGAGAATAAAATACGAGATGGAGCTTAGATTTGTTTTCATGTTTACAATAAATGCTTTTAATGAAGTCGTTCTTTTTTTCTTCGAAGAACATTGAGATGATATGTTTAGAGATAATTTTCTTTTAAATTTGGCAAAGGGGTCGCCAATTAGAACTAAGTTGGCTATTATTCTGTGAAGCAAGCTATCATATCCAAACTATTTGGTGAGGATGAGTTTAATAGGACAGCTTTTCTTCTCATTCAATTTTGTTAGATCAATCTGATGAGTGTTTTTTGAGTTTTGGTTTAAAAGTTCGTAATTTTATCATTTAAATATTTAATTTTTTTTTACTTTAGTCCTGCACCCATTCTCTTGTCAAAAGCTAAAGTAGTTTTTGGTTCCTCTATTACAATGGGGAACCTGCCAGGTTACAATGTCTTAAAAAGTACAACAGAGTAACGTTTTTGACGAACATAATGATAGAATAAATCTAAATGCCTCTCAATCCAAATGAAAGCTCATCCATAGTCCATTTCTTTAGTAAACTGTTATCTTTCTTATACAGAATAAACATTCATTCCCTTATGTTTATGAGATGATGGATATGGGAGGATTATTGCTCTGGAGTCTGCTATATGAATATTGATTTTTTCCTTGAATCCTGTGGCAGATTTTTTGTTTTTCATACCACCAGAGAATTGTGTTACTTGTTGAACAACACAAGGATAGCATTTTAATTTTTTTTGGTTGACTACTCACTAATTTATATTATACAATGGTGCCAACTATTTTATGGCAGAGGTATCATTTTATTTGTTTGTCATAACGTTGTTCTTTTTCATGACTCATTTAATCTAAGAAGGTTTACATACATACCGCTCAATTGCTATGTATAGACGTACTTGGGTGTATAAATGTAAAATGCCCCAATTTATTTGTTTGAAGTTCTAATGCGCTGCTTGTGCCCTTACAGAGAGTGGCGGAAACAATAACAATAATAGTTTTTTTGAGAGTGGAGATGATTTTGAGCGTCGTCTATTTGGCGATGTAGGCAACAATGCAGAATCTGGTTCATTTTTTCGGAAGCTAGACAAAATCGAGCAAGCTCATGGAAGATCTTTTAATGGCTTAAAAGACAATGATGGCGGCAATTCACGATTTATGGATGGTCAAGATGAAAGTTTTAATACACTCTCAGATGGTATGGATTCAAAATTGAAGAAAGCAGCTAATACTTTTGCTTTTACTGATGAGGTTAAAGAAGATGATTATAAATTTAGACCGGATGTGACCTTTAGGCCTGGAACAACCTACACACTTAGGGTACGAAGAATTTTATTATTATTCAACACAAACTATTTATTCTGTTATTTTTATTTCATACATTACTCTTTGCATGCTCTCGTTTTTATTTTTAGATACTTGTCTTTTATGTTTGGTGGCTGCTAGGTTTGAAATATTTGATTTTTAATGCAGTGAAATATTATCATTATCATTAGATATCTAACTATTTGGTATAAACTTTAGGACTCATTTTCTTTGTTACTATTAAGCTTTGCATGAAATGTTCAGCATTTTCTTTGCAAATAATTTTAAAGCAATTTCTATCCATGTTATCTTAGGTTTGTCCCGTTTCCCTTAATTTTTTTACACTAATTTAATGTAATTGACTATTGTATGCTTGTTCTACTTGTCGAAATAACCAAACTTTATTTTTAGTTGCATTATTTTCAATAAATTTTTCTCCAATCATCTCTCTAGTATCATCATTTCTAATTTATTTTTCATTTAATAATCATTTCTGTCACTGTCATTTTAGCTTTCATTGAATTTTTTAACTACCCAACACATCATATCCATACAATACAATTTGTTTTATTGTAGTTTAATAGAATTTAATTTTATGATATCTTGTTATTGTTGAATACTCTTGGGGCATTTTTTTTCTTCCTAACCATTTATTCTGAACTCTTGTTAGTTTTATTTTTTAGCTCTATCACACTCTTCTAAATATTAGATGCAATCACTAGTCACTTGAACGTAATCCATANACTATTGTATGCTTGTTCTACTTGTCGAAATAACCAAACTTTATTTTTAGTTGCATTATTTTCAATAAATTGTTCTCCAATCATCTCTCTAGTATCATCATTTCTAATTTATTTTTCATTTAATAATCATTTCTGTTACTGTCATTTTAGCTTTCATTGAATTTTTTAACTACCCAACACATCATATCCATACAATACAATTTGTTTTATTGTATTTTAATAGAATTTAATTTTATGATATCTTGTTATTGTTTAATACTCTTGGGGCATTTTTTTTCTTCCTAACCATTTATTCTGAACTCTTGTTAGTTTTATTTTTTAGCTCTATCACACTCTTCTAAATATTAGATGCAATCACTAGTCACTTGAACGTAATCCATACTCTTGACAAGCTGTTTTCGATAATGCCTAGCTAAACTAACCGGATAATTTTAGAAAGATTTACGTACATACCACTCAATTTCTATATATTTACATGTCTAACGCCTAAACTTTAATATTTTACATACATGCCACCTTACTTATCATTAAGAGGTGTATAAATGTAAAAAGTAAAATTTAGATGTTAGATATTTAATATATAAGAATTTGATGGTATTTATGTAAATGCCCCTAATTTTGTTTAAAATTGGTCATATTAAGCAGTTCAAAATTTCCTTTATTCTTCAATCTCGCTGCACACTTTTCCCTTCATGACAAAAGGAATTTCAATAGTAATTTGTATGTTCTGGAGCATTTCTGCTCTTATGGAGCTTTTTATGATTACAACAATTGCTCGTGCTTGTCAAAGGTACCATATTGAGTTGTATGGTAAGCTTACTCTCTTTGAACAGGTTCGGTTTGTCGTCATTTGTTATATTTACTATGTTTTAGTCTGGGTAGCTCTGTACTTTCCTCTTAAACCTTTGTCTTAGCAATTTCTATCTTGTA
>JXCR01098147.1:0-14734 GCA_002079205.1 Phalaenopsis hybrid cultivar | reverse complement strand
AATTTACAAACTTACCAAATATATTAAACCTAAATTAGGAAAGGAAATAATTCTAAAATAATAAATAAAATAACATAGCATCGGAATAAAATAAACTAATGAAGATTTTCTTAAGATGTCCCAATGAAATCTTCTAGAATCTTCTCAAATTTCCATGCCCCTCAAGTTGGGTCATAGATGTTGTAGAGACCAATCTTGGTATTGAACTCTGAGAAGGTGATTAAGGGAAGAGCTTTGGTGAAGAGATCAACAACTTATTGATTTGTCGGGATATAGCTTAACTGTATAATACCCTCATTAACCTTTTTAAGATATGAAGTGTATCGATTTCAATATGTTTGGTGTTATCATGATGCACAAGATTTTTGGCAATACTAATAGTTGTTTGACCGTCACAATACATATGTATAGGCTTATTGGAGGTACATCCCGGTTCCTAATTGCCCTATACTCTGATTCAACACCTCTTCTAGAAACAACCACTTGCTTCTTACTTCTTCATGTTACCGGATTCCCCACACATAAGAGTAGTAACCTGTGGTGGACCTTCTATTAATGAGTTCTCCAGCACAACTAACATCAATGTAGATTCCCACCTCTTTGTTCCTTATTTTTTTAAAAATTAATTCATAACTGGAAGTCTTTTTGAGAAATCTTAGAATTTTGTACACCTTCTTCAAGTACTCTTCATTTGGGTTATTCATGTGTTGGCTCACAATACTAGCAGAGTATGTAATCTTAGAATTTTGTACACCTTCTTCAAGTACTTTTCATTTGGGTTATTCATGTGTTGACTCATAATACTAGCAGAGTATGTAATATCTGGCATCGTATGTGAGAAACAGATGAACTGTTCTATCAATTTTTCTCCCACTTCAGTGTTTATTAAGTTGACTAGCCCAAATCATAATCATATTACTTGGATTCTTTCATGTGGCANCCTAACACCGACTCATGCAACCCACCGACGTCATCATAGATCACCACTACAACCCACGTGAGTTATAGCTCGCGGAACTCCCGGCTCCGACGCCTGCAGCTTACAGACATCATCACAACTCACCACTATAGTTTATATGACCAACTACGACATACGTGACTCGCATCTCATACAGCTCCTTACTTCGAACCTTGTGANCATCCTTCCGGACAAAGGTGATGTCAAATTCATTCACAATCATGATTTCTTTCACCTTTCATTTTTTTTTTTTGCGAGAATAAAATACGAGATGGAGCTTAGATTTGTTTTCATGTTTACAATAAATGCTTTTACTGAAGTCATTCTTTTTTTCTTCGAAGAACATTGAGATGATATGTTTAGAGATAATTTTCTTTTAAATTTGGCAAAGGGGTCGCCAATTAGAACTAAGTTCGCTATTATTCTGTGAAGCAAGCTATCATATCCAAACTATTT
This sequence comes from Phalaenopsis hybrid cultivar, assembly GCA_002079205.1. Taxonomy (NCBI): domain Eukaryota; kingdom Viridiplantae; phylum Streptophyta; class Magnoliopsida; order Asparagales; family Orchidaceae; genus Phalaenopsis; species Phalaenopsis hybrid cultivar. The sequence continues at coordinate 13,320 of JXCR01098147.1, read as the reverse complement.
GGTGAGGATGAGTTTAATAGGACAGCTTTTCTTCTCATTCAATTTTGTTAGATCAATCTGATGAGTGTTTTTTGAGTTTTGGTTTAAAAGTTCGTAATTTTATCATTTAAATATTTAATTTTTTTTTACTTTAGTCCTGCACCCATTCTCTTGTCAAAAGCTAAAGTAGTTTTTGGTTCCTCTATTACAATGGGGAACCTGCCAGGTTACAATGTCTTAAAAAGTACAACAGAGTAACGTTTTTGACGAACATAATGATAGAATAAATCTAAATGCCTCTCAATCCAAATGAAAGCTCATCCATAGTCCATTTCTTTAGTAAACTGTTATCTTTCTTATACAGAATAAACATTCATTCCCTTATGTTTATGAGATGATGGATATGGGAGGATTATTGCTCTGGAGTCTGCTATATGAATATTGATTTTTTCCTTGAATCCTGTGGCAGATTTTTTGTTTTTCATACCACCAGAGAATTGTGTTACTTGTTGAACAACACAAGGATAGCATTTTAATTTTTTTTGGTTGACTACTCACTAATTTATATTATACAATGGTGCCAACTATTTTATGGCAGAGGTATCATTTTATTTGTTTGTCATAACGTTGTTCTTTTTCATGACTCATTTTAATCTAAGAAGGTTTACATACATACCGCTCAATTGCTATGTATTTNTGCCAACTATTTTATGGCAGAGGTATCATTTTATTTGTTTGTCATAACGTTGTTCTTTTTCATGACTCATTTAATCTAAGAAGGTTTACATACATACCGCTCAATTGCTATGTATAGACGTACTTGGGTGTATAAATGTAAAATGCCCCAATTTATTTGTTTGAAGTTCTAATGCGCTGCTTGTGCCCTTACAGAGAGTGGCGGAAACAATAACAATAATAGTTTTTTTGAGAGTGGAGATGATTTTGAGCGTCGTCTATTTGGCGATGTAGGCAACAATGCAGAATCTGGTTCATTTTTTCGGAAGCTAGACAAAATCGAGCAAGCTCATGGAAGATCTTTTAATGGCTTAAAAGACAATGATGGCGGCAATTCACGATTTATGGATGGTCAAGATGAAAGTTTTAATACACTCTCAGATGGTATGGATTCAAAATTGAAGAAAGCAGCTAATACTTTTGCTTTTACTGATGAGGTTAAAGAAGATGATTATAAATTTAGACCGGATGTGACCTTTAGGCCTGGAACAACCTACACACTTAGGGTACGAAGAATTTTATTATTATTCAACACAAACTATTTATTCTGTTATTTTTATTTCATACATTACTCTTTGCATGCTCTCGTTTTTATTTTTAGATACTTGTCTTTTATGTTTGGTGGCTGCTAGGTTTGAAATATTTGATTTTTAATGCAGTGAAATATTATCATTATCATTAGATATCTAACTATTTGGTATAAACTTTAGGACTTATTTTCTTTGTTACTATTAAGCTTTGCATGAAATGTTCAGCATTTTCTTTGCAAATAATTTTAAAGCAATTTCTATCCGTGTTATCTTAGGTTTGTCCCGTTTCCCTTAATTTTCTTACACTAATTTAATGTAATTGACTATTGTATGCTTGTTCTACTTGTCGAAATAACCAAACTTTATTTTTAGTTGCATTATTTTCAATAAATTTTTCTCCAATCATCTCTCTAGTATCATCATTTCTAATTTATTTTTCATTTAATAATCATTTCTGTCACTGTCATTTTAGCTTTCATTGAATTTTTTAACTACCCAACACATCATATCCATACAATACAATTTGTTTTATTGTAGTTTAATAGAATTTAATTTTATGATATCTTGTTATTGTTTAATACTCTTGGGGCATTTTTTTTCTTCCTAACCATTTATTCTGAACTCTTGTTAGTTTTATTTTTTAGCTCTATCACACTCTTCTAAATATTAGATGCAATCACTAGTCACTTGAACGTAATCCATACTCTTGACAAGCTGTTTTCGATAATGCCTAGCTAAACTAACCGGATAATTTTAGAAAGATTTACGTACATACCACTCAATTTCTATATATTTACATGTCTAACGCCTAAACTTTAATATTTTACATACATGCCACCTTACTTATCATTAAGAGGTGTATAAATGTAAAAAGTAAAATTTAGATGTTAGATATTTAATATATAAGAATTTGATGGTATTTATGTAAATGCCCCTAATTTTGTTTAAAATTGGTCATATTAAGCAGTTCAAAATTTCCTTTATTCTTCAATCTCGCTGCACACTTTTCCCTTCATGACAAAAGGAATTTCAATAGTAATTTGTATGTTCTGGAGCATTTCTGCTCTTATGGAGCTTTTTATGATTACAACAATTGCTCGTGCTTGTCAAAGGTACCATATTGAGTTGTATGGTAAGCTTACTCTCTTTGAACAGGTTCGGTTTGTCGTCATTTGTTATATTTACTATGTTTTAGTCTGGGTAGCTCTGTACTTTCCTCTTAAACCTTTGTCTTAGCAATTTCTATCTTGTATGTTGAATTGTAAATCCAAATTTCAGTGATGCAAATATGAAAGCACTGCCTCCCAATATAGGAGCGCTAATCTTGCTTGTTGTCAGTTTTGAGTTTGCCTGATGACACTATTATAAGGTCAACGAGATTAACTCATTGAGTAGATTGGAGAAATTTCACTCGGGGCTGTAAGTGAACCAATGCACTCGATAAACATCTTGAATTTAGCTTGATTAATTCTAGATTAAGAATGCTCATATTAGTAAGTGAAACAAGTTTTAACTTTTTTTTAAAAGTTTGAAGGATAAATGAATCAATCTTAATCACGGTCTAGATTATTTATTTATATTCACGAATAATCTTGTTTATTGTTAACAAGTAACTTTTTAAATGTTCTATTAGTAAATTTGATCATAGTTTATATTATATATGATATATTATTTAAATAAAATTTGATTAATTAGTACTTATTTAATTATATATTTTGAAGTAATATATTATAATTTAATGTTAAAATGCATTGTAATTTAATACAATTCTTTTTTATTTCTTTATTTCAATGAAATAGTTTGTTAGTATGTATTTATATTTTTTGATTGCAAGAGAATTTACTTGCAACCTATTGTTATGTTATTTAATTTGTGTAAACTAGATAGGTACTAATTCAAAATTTATTCAATTGCTTATTTATTTAGATTTGTCAAATCCTTTATTAATAATTTTATATGAAAAATCAAGAATTAATTTTAATTTTCACTTGTTCGTTAGAATACTTGTTCAATTAATATATACTAATTAACTACAAGCCTACGGACGATTTTTAAACACTTTAATCAAGTCAAGTATCAACATAGATGTGAAAGCTCGACTCAAGTTCAAGCCGAACATGATTAACTTATATTATAGCTAAATCAAGTTCAATCCAAGTCATACTCGACTCGATTGTAACCCGAAATTTCCACCTACTCTGAACAATGACCTTCTAGAATTTTGGGTTATATTAATAACTTTGATACATTTAGTACATCTTTCACAATATAACCAGAAGCTTTACTTCAATATGAAGTATATGCTACATACTGAACGACACAAAAAATAATTCTAGCTAATTTTGGAGTATTCTTGTATTATTTCAATTATGGTTTTAACTTATCTTTATTTTCAATTAGATGATTTTAAGGTTTATCTAGCTTTAGGTTTTAAATTTGTTTTGATTTAAATTTGTATACTCTATTGTAGAAAACAGGTTTGGAGAGGAATAATTCTTTTGATTCTTATTATTCACGTGTAGGGTACATATATATATATATATATATATGGAAAATAATCTCTCCAAATTTACAAACTTACCAAATATATTAAACCTAAATTAGGAAAGGAAATAATTCTAAAATAATAAATAAAATAACATAGCATCGGAATAAAATAAACTAATGAAGATTTTCTTAAGATGTCCCAATGAAATCTTCTAGAATCTTCTCAAATTTCCATGCCCCTCAAGTTGGGTCATAGATGTTGTAGAGACCAATCTTGGTATTGAACTCTGAGAAGGTGATTAAGGGAAGAGCTTTGGTGAAGAGATCAACAACTTATTGATTTGTCGGGATATAGCTTAACTGTATAATACCCTCATTAACCTTTTTAAGATATGAAGTGTATCGATTTCAATATGTTTGGTGTTATCATGATGCACAAGATTTTTGGCAATACTGATAGTTGTTTGACCGTCACAATACATATGTATAGGCTTATTGGAGGTACATCCCGGTTCCTAATTGCCCTATACTCTGATTCAACACCTCTTCTAGAAACAACCACTTGCTTCTTACTTCTTCATGTTACCGGATTCCCCACACATAAGAGTAGTAACCTGTGGTGGACCTTCTATTAATGAGTTCTCCAGCACAACTAACATCAATGTAGATTCCCACCTCTTTGTTCCTTATTTTTTTAAAAATTAATTCATAACTGGAAGTCTTTTTGAGAAATCTTAGAATTTTGTACACCTTCTTCAAGTACTCTTCATTTGGGTTATTCATGTGTTGGCTCACAATACTAGCAGAGTATGTAATCTTAGAATTTTGTACACCTTCTTCAAGTACTCTTCATTTGGGTTATTCATGTGTTGACTCATAATACTAGCAGAGTATGTAATATCTGGCATCGTATGTGAGAAACAGATGAACTGTTCTATCAATTTTTCTCCCACTTCAGTGGTTATTAAGTTGACTAGCCCAAATCATAATCATATTACTTGGATTCTTTCATGTGGCAGTGGTTGGGGTTAGTGATCTCATAAACTGTGCCTTCTCCCGTGAGATTTTCCTCTTTCCCTTTACCAAAATATACATAAACACGAATTAGGATCATTAAAGGTTGTTATGGCTATTATATTTATGATTTGTTAAAATTAGAGAGTTCATAAGTCATCTAGACATAATCCTTGGTCTCTGAATTGACCTCCAGAGTCACACTTGACTCTTCATCTTGTACTTGGTCATCACCCCAAGCATATTTAGGGCTGCTTCTAGGTTCTCAACTGAAACATCTGCTTGTTGCCACTGCTTTTGCTGCTGANCTGAATTGACCTCCAGAGTCACACTTGACTCTTCATCTTGTACTTGGTCATCACCCCAAGCATATTTAGGGCCGCTTCTAGGTTCTCAACTGAAACATCTGCTTGTTGCCACTGCTTTTGCTGCTGCTGTTGCTGTTGTTGACACCGGAGGAGGAGGGCCTGCAGAAAAGAACCCGAAAGGGGAAAGTATGGCTGCCTGGAGAACAGATGAGGGCTTGCAGATGAGCTGTTCTTGTGGCTGAGAAGATGAGGTCCTGCAGGGAAGGAACTTCCAGTTGCAGAAGATGGTGTTCCTGTGGCTGCAAGGAGTTATGAGCTACAGGAGTTCTGANGCTGAGAAGATGAGGTCCTGCAGGGAAGGAACTTCCAGTTGCAGAAGATGGTGTTCCTGTGGCTGCAAGGAGGAGTTATGAGCTACAGGAGTTCTGGCAGAGGAGTTTCCAGTGAAGGTAATGAGGAACTATTGGAGAAGTGATTCAGGTTTTCCGTTAGGAACGTCTGCTGCAGTAGATTGCGGGGAACTACCAAGGGAAGGAGCAGCTCTGCTTCCTGTGGTTGCTTGTCAGGAGGGCAGGAGATTGGCTGTGGAGGGAGAATTTCGGTACTGGCGGCTGTGGGGAGAAGCTCCATCAGAGGGCTTGTATGAAGACAGGTGGCTGGAGGGGGATTCCTGTGGCTTAAAAGAGATCTAGGATTTTTTTCTTAGCTCTGATATCATATAGAGAACAGTCTTGGAGAAGAATAATTTTCTTGATTTTTATTATTGACATGTAGGATACATATTTATAGGGAAAAAAATCTCGCCTAATTGACAAGCTTATCAAATTTATCTAAACTTAATTAGGAAATAAAATAACATAGAATAGGAAGGGAATGAGCTAATAAAGAACTTCCTAACATGTCCCAATCAAAGCTTTCAAGACCTTCTCACATTTCCTCCATGATCTTCTCAGATTTCCACACCTATTTTTATAAAAAAAATAGTATAATAGATGTTTTTGTTGTATGAACTTTGAATGAAATTTGAAAGATTAGCTCACCTTTGTCTTCTATCTATATCCATCTTGTTAATCATTTACAATCTACCCTCTCCTCTCTCCCCCTACTCCCCTGCAGCCCACTCTCTCCTATCATAGGATTGTGATTCTTGAGATTCCCTTTCATTTTCCAATGGAGCAATAAAATTATCCTATTTTATTCTATAGCCAACATTATAAATTTATTGGCACGTTTCTTCAAGACTATAAGCATCAAAGCTTGGAACATTATTAGCAATCTGAATTAGATATAAGCTGAAAGATATGCTTCTTGTTCAGAAATCTGTGCCAATTCTTGAAGTCCGTGAACTTGCTTTACCTTCATCTATTCAATAAGCATGATTTTTATGCCAAATTGGCTTATGAAGATAGCTGTTGTGAGAAATTCAAATACTACTGATGAGCTTGATGATGAAGACCAAACATTGAGTGCNAGAAATCTGTGCCAATTCTTGAAGTCCGTGAACTTGCTTTACCTTCATCTATTCAATAAGCATGATTTTTATACCAAATTGGTTTATGAAGATAGCTGTTGTGAGAAATTCAAATACTACTGATGAGCTTGATGATGAAGACCAATCATTGAGTGTNATTTAGTACATCTTTCACAATATAACCAGAAGCTTTACTTCAATATGAAGTATATGCTACATACTGAACGACGCAAAAAATAATTCTAGCTAATTTTGGAGTATTCTTCTATTATTTCAATTATGGTTTTAACTACNATTTAGTACATCTTTCACAATATAACCAGAAGCTTTACTTCAATATGAAGTATATGCTACATACTGAACGACACAAAAAATAATTCTAGCTAATTTTGGAGTATTCTTGTATTATTTCAATTATGGTTTTAACTTATCTTTATTTTCAATTAGATGATTTTAAGGTTTATCTAGCTTTAGGTTTTAAATTTGTTTTGATTTAAATTTGTATACTCTATTGTAGAAAACAGGTTTGGAGAGGAATAATTCTTTTGATTCTTATTATTCACGTGTAGGGTACATATATATATATATATATATATGGAAAATAATCTCTCCAAATTTACAAACTTACCAAATATATTAAACCTAAATTAGGAAAGGAAATAATTCTAAAATAATAAATAAAATAACATAGCATCGGAATAAAATAAACTAATGAAGATTTTCTTAAGATGTCCCAATGAAATCTTCTAGAATCTTCTCAAATTTCCATGCCCCTCAAGTTGGGTCATAGATGTTGTAGAGACCAATCTTGGTATTGAACTCTGAGAAGGTGATTAAGGGAAGAGCTTTGGTGAAGAGATCAACAACTTATTGATTTGTCGGGATATAGCTTAACTGTATAATACCCTCATTAACCTTTTAAGATATGAAGTGTATCGATTTCAATATGTTTGGTGTTATCATGATGCACAAGATTTTTGGCAATACTAATAGTTGTTTGACCGTCACAATACATATGTATAGGCTTATTGGAGGTACATCCCGGTTCCTAATTGCCCTATACTCTGATTCAACACCTCTTCTAGAAACAACCACTTGCTTCTTACTTCTTCATGTTACCGGATTCCCCACACATAAGAGTAGTAACCTGTGGTGGACCTTCTATTAATGAGTTCTCCAGCACAACTAACATCAATGTAGATTCCCACCTCTCTGTTCCTTATTTTTTCAAAAATTAATTCAAAACTGGAAGTCTTCTTGAGAAATCTTAGAATTTTGTACACCTTCTTCAAGTACTCTTCATTTGGGTTATTCATGTGTTGGCTCACAATACTAGCAGAGTATGTAATCTTAGAATTTTGTACACCTTCTTCAAGTACTTTTCATTTGGGTTATTCATGTGTTGACTCATAATACTAGCAGAGTATGTAATATCTGGCATCGTATGTGAGAAACAGATGAACTGTTCTACCAATTTTTCTCCCACTTCAGTGGTTATTAAGTTGACTAGCCCAAATCATAATCATATTACTTGGATTCTTTCATGTGGCAGTGGTTGGGGTTAGTGATCTCATAAACTGTGCCTTCTCCCGTGAGATTTTCCTCTTTCCCTTTACCAAAATATACATAAACACGAATTAGGATCATTAAAGGTTGTTATGGCTATTATATTTATGATTTGTGATAAAATTAGAGAGTTCATAAGTCATCTAGACATAATCCTTGGTCTCTGAATTGACCTCCAGAGTCACACTTGACTCTTCATCTTGTACTTGGTCATCACCCCAAGCATATTTAGGGCCGCTTCTAGGTTCTCAACTGAAACATCTGCTTGTTGCCACTGCTTTTGCTGCTGCTGTTGCTGTTGTTGACACCGGAGGAGGAGGGCCTGCAGAAAAGAACCCGAAAGGGGAAAGTATGGCTGCCTGGAGAACAGATGAGGGCTTGCAGATGAGCTGTTCTTGTGGCTGAGAAGATGAGGTCCTGCAGGGAAGGAACTTCCAGTTGCAGAAGATGGTGTTCCTGTGGCTGCAAGGAGGAGTTATGAGCTACAGGAGTTCTGGCAGAGGAGTTTCCAGTGAAGGTAATGAGGAACTATTGGAGAAGTGATTCAGGTTTTCCGTTAGGAACGTCTGCTGCAGTAGATTGCGGGGAACTACCAAGGGAAGGAGCAGCTCTGCTTCCTGTGGTTGCTTGTCAGGAGGGCAGGAGATTGGCTGTGGAGGGAGAATTTCGGTACTGGCGGCTGTGGGGAGAAGCTCCATCAGAGGGCTTGTATGAAGACAGGTGGCTGGAGGGGGATTCCTGTGGCTTAAAAGAGATCTAGGATTTTTTTCTTAGCTCTGATATCATATAGAGAACAGTCTTGGAGAAGAATAATTTTCTTGATTTTTATTATTGACATGTAGGATACATATTTATAGGGAAAAAAATCTCGCCTAATTGACAAGCTTATCAAATTTATCTAAACTTAATTAGGAAATAAAATAACATAGAATAGGAAGGGAATGAGCTAATAAAGAACTTCCTAACATGTCCCAATCAAAGCTTTCAAGACCTTCTCACATTTCCTCCATGATCTTCTCAGATTTCCACACCTATTTTTATAAAAAAAATAGTATAATAGATGTTTTTGTTGTATGAACTTTGAATGAAATTTGAAAGATTAGCTCACCTTTGTCTTCTATCTATATCCATCTTGTTAATCATTTACAATCTACCCTCTCCTCTCTCCCCCTACTCCCCTGCAGCCCACTCTCTCCTATCATAGGATTGTGATTCTTGAGATTCCCTTTCATTTTCCAATGGAGCAATAAAATTATCCTATTTTATTCTATAGCCAACATTATAAATTTATTGGCACGTTTCTTCAAGACTATAAGCATCAAAGCTTGGAACATTATTAGCAATCTGAATTAGATATAAGCTGAAAGATATGCTTCTTGTTCAGAAATCTGTGCCAATTCTTGAAGTCCGTGAACTTGCTTTACCTTCATCTATTCAATAAGCATGATTTTTATGCCAAATTGGCTTATGAAGATAGCTGTTGTGAGAAATTCAAATACTACTGATGAGCTTGATGATGAAGACCAATCATTGAGTGTCTTGCGTAGCTTAACCCAAAATTTATGCCAAAGATTACCTTTGAGCCTAAATTTGAGATCATGCCCATATATGTTTATCGAACTTAGATTGAGATATCTTCTATTACACTTATATTTTGGATAACGAATTAATGTGATCCATAAATTATAGTATTCTTGCAATATTCTTCTCTATAAACAGATTTTCCCTTGGTTTCAAAATTATTGCTCGCTTCATGACCAAAAATGTAGTGCGAGTTTGCATAACCGTCATATTATTATGGAAACCTCTTCAATGAGACACCATTCTGTGGAAATATTATGGTGTATGGAGGCTTTCAAATTCAACGTCTTCAGATTCTACTTCCCATGTTCATTTTGCATTTGTTGACGATTTAAGAGCTTTCTATAAACCAATCTACGGTTTCCTCCATGGAAGCTAAACTTCCTATAATTGCTTCTACACAATCTGCGTGGAGAATAATTTTATCATCCTTGTTGGATTTGATATTATGCAAGAAATGCAAAAAATACTTATCGATTCTAAAATATTTTAGTATTTTATTATTTTCTATATTTATTTCAATTTTAAATTGAAATTTAAGGATTCTGTTTATTTTGGTTGAATGATAAGATTTTTATGATTTGTCTAGATTTAAAGTTTAAGTTAGTTTTATATTAGTGAACCATATTTCCATAAATAGAAGCTTGGGCTATTAACAATTCAATCTCAAGCACATCCGTCTTTGCTTTAAGTTTGGCTTAAAGTCATTCAGTTCAATCTAGAGTTGAGCTAAATTTGGTTAAATTTTGTCTCAATTCGATCTCGAATTGATTTAGGCAGGATTCATGATCTCAGATCCATGTTTGATTCAAGCTAAAAATTAATCCAATTTCGATTAATGTTCTATCTTCTAAGACAAATTTTGACATACACTCGGACATATATAATAATTTCGATTCATATGCATATTTCAATCTAAATGTATAAAAAAATTATGTGTAAGCATTCATATGTATGAATATATGCATATTTTTTTATATTTTTAGCTGATCTTACATAGCTTGATTTGATCGAGTCCTAGTTGAAATGTGGCTTGAAGATTATTTTGAGCTAAAAATTTGGCGCATTTCTTTAACTCTTTTGGATTTATTGATCTTAGCCAGAAAATCGATTCAATCTTTAATGTAAAATCCTAGCTTTGATTGGAGCTATATAGGTGTTTTTTTTATTTTAAATTATAAATGAAATTTCAGAGCTTCCTATCTTTTATTCTCTTCTGTTTCACTCCAACATGTGATCACACTCTTCTTTCCAAGCCATCTCTCTCTCTCTCTCTCTCTTACTGTAAGATTGCACAATTCACAACATTCCTCTTTCTATAGTTCCCTCTCCTGTTGGTTTGCGCTTTTTCGAAAAAAAATCCTCCGCAGTCATTTTCTCTCAGCTGGATTCTCTAGAATTCTAGAAGAAAATTACAATTGAAGGCAATTTTGAGTGGTAAGAGAAAGAGCTCAAAGTATTGGAGATCACTATCAAAGGCTTTTCATCATATTCACATCACATCAAATCTTTTTCATACATACCACACAATTCTAATGTTTTTACATATCTAACACTTAAACTTTATTCTTTACATTCATAGCACTCAAATCTTTAGCATCACATAAAAATATTACTTTTACTAACATTTTAGAAGCCAAATGCATATTTTCATGCCTAAGTTTATAGCACCAAGATCTTATAAATGTAAATTTCAAACTTGAGATTTTAGATATGTATATCTATAAAAATTGTGTAGTACATATGTGTGGAATTCAGCTTTTTCTATTTAAATTTATTCTAATTTATTTCACTATTATTATGTTTGTAGTTATTTTCTTATGTGTTGTATCCTTGGTAAGTTGTAATTATAGGAATTATGTTTTCCCTAAAATTATTTCTTTATATAGTGATAGGAGTTGTAATTTGAAGATTAATGAATAAGAGAATTTTCCCTTACACGTTTTCCTCGTGTTATGAGAGCCTAAACCCTAATTTTTATTGTCATCCTACTGCCAGGTTCAAAATCCTCTCCCATCGCCTGCCCTTGGTTCGATGCTTTGATTGCATCTAGGTTTGAAAGGCCCCATCGCTGCCTTCCTNAGTCAAGTTTTGTTATGATACTTTCTTTTGAGTTATCCTAATTTTCATTATATTACAAAGTTGCATGATTATTTTTTTATTAATAAAAAGTTAAGAGTTTTATTGTTGTGAAACCTANAGTCAAGTTTTGTTATGATACTTTCTTTTGAGTTATCCTAATTTTCATTATATTACAAAGTTGCATGATTATCTTTTTATTAATAAAAAGTTAAGAGTTTTATTATTGTGAAACCTGTCAATTAGTAAAACACACTCGTCATGTCTATTTGGCTCAATACAAACCTTCATAGCCCTTCTCTATCATTCAAAGTAACATTTGGGGACCATCAAAATTGAAAACCATCAATGTATTCAAATGATTTGTCTCCTTTAGTGATGATCACTTTAGAATTATGTGGATATTCTTCATGAAGAAAAAATCTAAAACTAAAATTTTCAATCATTCCACAACATGATTTCCACTCAATTCCAATGAAAAATTCAAATTTAGGGTTTAGGGTTAAACCCTAAAAATTCAAATTCTCAAAACTAATAATGCAAAGGAGTACCTCAACCCTATCATTGGATTCTATCTTGTAAAGAATATTATCATCCATGTGAGTTCATATGTTGAAATTCCTCAACAAAATGAGATAGCTGAGGGGAAGAACAAACATCTTTTTGAGGTATATGANTATCATTGGATTCTATCTTGTAAAGAATATTATCATCCATGTGAGTTCATATGTTGAAATTCCTCAACAAAACGAGATAGCTGAGGGGAAGAACAAACATCTTTTTGAGGTATATGGATCTATAATGCTCTCTCGCAATGTCCTCAAAAATGTTTGGGGAGATGTTGTGTTCGCAACAACTTACCTCATTAATAGAATGGTGAGTAGGGTTCTTGGATTCAATGTCCCTCCTGATATTGTGATGGAAGAATACCCTCATTTTCAGAGTCTTCTAATGTNTCTCTCGCAATGTCCTCAAAAATGTTTGGGGAGATGTTGTGTTCGCAACAACTTACCTCATTAATAGAATGGCGAGTAGGGTTCTTGGATTCAAAGTCCCTCCTGATATTGTGATGGAAGAATACCCTCATTTTCAGAGTCTTCTAATCCAACCTTCCTCTAAAAATATTTGGTTGTGTTTTTTTTTTGTTTACATTAAAAGTTGACCATCTAATAAACATGTTAAGAGAGTTGATGTTTTAGATTCAATTTATGCTAATAAAGACATATGAATACCTAAAAAGACTTGGACATATTGTATAAAAATTTATCTTAATTTATAAGAGTTAAATGAAAATATGACACTCAATAGGACACAATGGAGAAAAAAGATTCATGTAACCGACGCCACTTTGTGGGATAAAGACTTATTATTGTTGTTGTTGTTTTTTCTTTTGTTTACATTCACCAATCAAACTGCATAAAATTTGACCCGAAGTCCTTAAAATGGATCCTCTTTGGGTATGCTTCTAACATAAAGGGGGTACAAGTGTTATTCTCCTATTATGAGAAAAACACTATAACTATGTCGTTGTTACCTTCTTTGAAAAAATAATCCTAGTATTTTAAAATCT